>CAUYSK010041680.1:0-85955 GCA_963575035.1 Avahi laniger | reverse complement strand
AAAGAAATCCCATCCCCATTAACAGTTACTCCTTATCCTGCCGCACCCCCTCCCCATTCGGCCCCTAGCAACCACTAGTCTACTTTCTATCTCTATGGTTTGGCCTGTTCTGGACATTTCCTGTAAGTCATATAATATGTGTCGTTTTATATCTGGTTTCTGTCACTTATCAAAATGTTTTCAAGGTTCATCAATGTTGTAATTTGTACTTCATTCCTTTTTATGGCCAAGTAATATTTCATTGTGTGTATATAGGATATGCCACATCTTAGCTGATGACCATTTGGGTGGTTTCCACTTTGAGGCAATTATGACTAATGCTGCAATGAACATCCATGTACAAGCTGTGTGGGAACATGTGTTTCCAATAATCTAGGGTCTATACCTTGGAGTGGAATTGCTGGGTCATATGGTAATTTTATGTTTAACTTTTTGAAGAACTGCCAGACTTGAAGCAGGATTTTGTATAAACACAGGATCATGTTTTCCATTTTATTTCAGTATTGAAAACTATTATGTCAGGATAAGAACTTTTGAAAATCCGTAAGAAAGGACTTACACTTTCAAGTAAAGCTTATGGAGAATGATCAGAAGCTAGAGGTGATTTTAAAACATTGAGGCAATTAGAAAGGACTTATTAAAGTCATTATTTGCCTCAATTCCTTAACCTCTTAAAACATGACCATTGATTGATAGCTCTTTTTTTGTTTTAAACTTTTTATTTTTGAAATAATTTTAGACTCACAAGAATTGCAAACATAATGCAGAGATGTCCTGTGTACCCTTCTCAGTTATCCCCAATGATAACATCTTATATAACCACAGTAGGTTGTCAAAGCCAGGACATTGACATTGGTATAATACTGTTACCTAAAATACAGGGGATTGGTCGCTTTGGGGTTTCCTGCCAGTCTCTATTTATGTTTTTTTCTCCCTTTCCTTTCAGGCTCTATTTTGGAGGTACCACTTTAGATATTGCTTCTGCAATAAAGTTGCCACCCCAACTGATAATGTACATTCTTAAATAGATGAAGAAAGACTTTTCATGATGGGTAGATAGGGATTATTTTAAAGTAAACTAGAAATGTAGAGCCCTAATGCTTGGAGGCAGATACCATGGTGGCCAACCATGTCTTCAGATGACTTGTTTTTTGGTTCCATCTGTTAAGAGTCTGCATTCCGAGGTGGGGAATGGGGTGCAGTGCAGCCTGGCAGCCTCGTGCTAGAACAGTGAGACAATTCTTTGGTTCTAGGTCTAGATTTAATCCTGGGGCACTAATTACCTTCTGCTGTAGTGAACAGAAGAGCCATATGTTCATTTATAAGGTGTGCACTAGGGCCCTACTTTCCTGTTCAGTTATATTCCTGTTATGATCTAGTAAATTTGTATGTTTCCCCTCTTTCTTTCAATTTCTAGTAGAGAAGTGTACGTAATTCTAGGGAATCAAAAACCATTCACATTTATTTGGGATGGCAAAAGTCTTTATCAGCTAAGGTGCTACTTTGTCTTAGCACTTGAACAAAAATCAGTCTTTAAAGGTTTTGCTAGAATTCTCTACTCACTCTCTAGAAAAATTTGTCATCTGATGTATGACCCTAAGGAAAAAGCTAACTTTTCACTTTTTATTAAAGGGAGGGCAGAAGAAGAAAGCTTTAAGAATACATTTCGATGGAATGCTAGTTGCTGCATGATTACAGTGGAAGGACCTGTACTTACGAACTGAGCAGGGGCAGGAATTCTGTGCACAATGCAGTTGGAGCCGGGGCTTTGGAAACAGGAAAAACCAGAAGGACATGAGAGGGGCTGCCCGGGGGAGTCGCTGCATCCTCACAGGTGCCAGGTGATCAGCCTCTCTTTTGAGTTTGCATTATCCTGTTTCTCTGATCCTGCCACTGGTCTGGAACAGGGATTACATGGAACCCCTCCAGAGAGAAGGGGTGTAGCCTGTAGGGATCCTGTGTGGAGAAGGAAGGGTGAGTCACCACAGACAAGCACAGACGCAGCCCTGACAGCAAAGGGGAGAAGGGCTGTGCACTCTGCCAGGCACATGGGGGGTGGCGACTGGCTTAAAGTCTCAGGTGGCGCATGAGAGCAGCGTGGCTGAGAAAGCGTTGGGAAGGAAGGACGGTGTCTGAGTATGCGTGATCCTGGAAGCGCACCCAGAATGGGAGCCGTGCCCCAAACCTTGTCTCTGCAGACAGCGCACTTTATGTCTGCTGACGTCGCTGCCTCCCCTGTTGGGGAGTTGGTGCTGGCAGCTTAACACCCACACCGAGAATCCTACGAGGAATGTCACTCCCTCCAAAATCGACTGACAGAATGCTCCACATTGCCAAGGCCCGTTCAGGAGTCTGTGGCATTTAAAATCAAGCACATCAGAGGTGGCAAAAAACCCCTCTTTCTGAGCATTAATATTACCTTCTTTCTTACATCCCTCTTTTTCTGGAAAAAATGTGAGAAATATTTCTTTTTAACATTTGCAGCCTTCCTTTGGAAGGGTGTGTGTGTGTGTAGTACTGATCAATTTCTCTTGGAATTTTCTATCTCTCTTTTTATCCCCACAGAAAATTGCTTTAATAATTGACTTTTGGGGGAACTGAGGCCACAGTTTTCCTTGCGGAGGAACGTTTGTGATGTTTATGTACATTATCTCCTTTAATCCTCACCAGAATTAAAATCCTCCCCCCCTTTACTGATGCAGAAACGGAGCAGCAAGTTGAAAGGAGCCTGAGGCCGCCCCGAATCCTGGGTGACAGGTCTGGACTGGAACCCAGCTCCCCCACTTCCAAGCCTGGTGCCAGCTCCTATCCCATGGTACCTCCCAGCCTCCCGGAATCCAAGCCAGTTCTCTGTTTCCTGGTTTTAAAATGCCCATCTGTTAATTACACATAAATCATAGAAAGGTAGAAGTAGATTGTGGATAAAAGAAGGTGTAGCTGGGAACTTGGGGGGAAGGTTGACAGGCGGCAGAAAATGTAGAAAACCCTGAAAAGAGGTCGGGCATCAGGCAGAGGAGATATGATGGCGGGCTCTGTCCCTTCGGGGTCTGTTGTCTATCCATGCAAGGGCCAAGGAGGGGTCTCCCTTCCCCCTAATCCTTCCTCCTCCCTGCCCCTCCCCCACTATGTTGTGGTGTCCAAGGGGTCCTTTGAAGGGACCTGCTCTGTCTGCCTGATGGGAGCCAGAAACAGACACTGCAGCAGCCCGGAATTCGTTCTGGAAGAAATCTCGAACATTCCTCTGTTTGAGTCAGACTCCGGTGGTTTTAAAAACAGACTCATACCAGCAGGCAACTGAAACTATATCAATCTTGAGGCCGCCAGAACAGTACATGCAAAGGCAAGTCAGGGAAAGCAGGCTCGGCGCTGCCACCCTGGCTACAAATAGTAATTATAATAATCGTATTTCATTTGTGCAAGCTTTTACCGCTTACAGAACACTTCTCTCCCTCATGAGTGCATCACAGCCTTAACCACGGCTGTGAGCATTGTTATTTCCATTTTATATTTGGGGAAACTGAGGCTCAGGTTGCACCCCTAGTTCAGGGACAGAGCTGGAACTTGAACAAAATCTTTTGATCATTTGATTCTTCATGGTCTAGTTAGTGAAATATGCCTTGTTTGGGGTGGGAGGCGGAAAGGGAGCATAAAGGATTGAGTCTTCTACCCTGCAGGTTCAAGAGGGCTTCAGTTTGCTGGTTGTCAGCTTGAAGTGAAAGATTGGTGGCTGTCAGCACGTCAGGTGTGGTCCCCTTGGGCAAGAGATAGGCCGCCTTTGCTGTTGTGCCTCTAAACACACAAAGAATATATCCAGATTACAAATGTGCATGGACAGTTCTGTTCCGGGATAAATAGGACATCTCTTGCTGCTCCTGAAAGGCTGATGAGCCCAGGGGAGACGGAATTACCTGGTATGAGTTGAGCCTTGAAGTTGGTTCTGAGTGACTTGTTTTAGACATTATGAAATGATTTAGGGATCATTATCCTGGTGTGGGTCCTCCAGTTACTGCCCTGACTTGGGGAGACAGCAAAGGCCACACCTCCCAGACATTGGTTTTTCTCTTTGTTTTCCTCCAATGAATCAATTCTCCTGTCCTCTGTTGGCTACCTCACTACAGAACCAAAAACCATTTTCTGTTGTAGCTGGTAGACAAATCCAGCAGTGTCTTTTTCTTTTTTCTTTCTTCTTTTTTGTTCTTTTCTTTCTTTCTTTCTTTCTTTTTTGTGCAATGGAACTAAAATTTATAATTCATTTTCCTGTATTTATGTATATAATTTCTGATGATAATGAGTTGTGTCTGATGTTCTAAAATGTCAAACTAAATAGTAAGTTTGTGGCTAGGGAAATAGAAACAAAAACAGGTGACTTGGCGCAAGCATCAATATTTTTGCCCTTTGGGGTATTTTAAGTAACTGCCCTATTTGCCTTGTGCCTCTCTCTTCCCCTCCTAGTTCTTACTCATTCATGCCCATACTCCTCTTTCGTTAATTTCTTCCCGGTTTTCTGTTCCACACGTACATTTCCATCTTAGCTGGGTCTTTTTCTGGAATCAGTGTGTGGTTGGTGGGCTGTTCTCCACCCACCGTGTGTCCATGGAATTGTCCAGCTCTCTGTCCACTAATTACCCAAGGGTCCTTGTTGCTGAGAAAACAGCTGCACTAAGGGGCCTGGTTGTTAAAGAGTTTCCTGAGAAATGCTGAGCCAGGTGTTTGGGAAGGAGGAGCTAGGGCTGTATCCTCGGCACCGCATTCCCCTCAGGCTGTCTACTTCCAAGAAAAATATTTCTTCTGGGAAGCACACAATCACTAAAGAAAAGTAAAAGGTGAACCAGCTTTGAAAGCAAAATCCATCCCTTCATTCCGCAGGAGGTTGCATGGCCTCTCATGTGTATGACCTCTCTGTTGGCACAGGTGACAAGACTGCGTTCCAGCTGCAGGTTCGCCAGGTGGAGGATTATCCTGTGGACTTGTACTATCTGATGGACCTCTCCCTGTCCATGAAGGATGACTTGGACAACATCCGGAACCTGGGCACCAAGCTTGCTGAGGAGATGCGGAAGCTCACCAGCAATTTCCGGTTGGGGTTTGGGTCTTTTGTGGACAAGGACATCTCTCCTTTCTCCTACACGGCACCGAGGTACCAGACCAATCCATGCATTGGGTAAGTGGCCAGTTGGTCTTCTGTTGGGGACCTAAGGGTGGAAGAATGGAGTAGAGGGAAACTTAGCTCAAAGAAAGAATTAGGGAAGGCATGTTTAGGAGGGATGGCCAGACCTAGGCATCTAACTTGATCAGTGATGAGGGGAAGGCCTTTCCTTCTCCTACGTTTAAAGAAATCTGCTGTCACAGGTTGCATAAAGATATAATGATCACAACCTATTTATTTTCCTACCTCTTTACACAGCACCATTTTCTAACATTAATAGAATGTAGAGAGTGTCCCCAGGGAGTGACGGATCTGGGTGATCAGGGAGGGAACAGCCAGGACAACTTAAACTTTCAACCTTGCTTATAGCAACTGAGGTGCTTTGGGATAAATTCAAAATTTGTCCCTGTTGCTTATGTAAATTACTATTACTTGACAAAACTAAGTGAAAATCCTCTTTTAAAGGTATGAATTTTTTTCAACGTAAGTCAAGTCCCTGACCCAGAAAACATTCAATAAATTATTAGAGAACAGGTGTTTCTAACTGCTGCAACAAAACAACGCAAAAGTGTATAAAGGCTCAGACTTGCTAGAAGTTTCTTTCCTGCTCACTAAGTCCGACTGGGCCTAATGATCAGTGGACACTTCTCCTCCAAGAAGTGACTCAGGGACCCAGGCTCCTTCTGTCTTCCAGGCTTTACTGTCTTCCACAAATAGCTTCTGAGGTCATCCTGCGTGGAGGGTCGTGTGTCAGAGGATAAGCCTCTGCCATTTCTGCTCCCACATTCTATTAGACGGAACTGAATTCTAGCAAGGAGGCTGGGAACTAGCTTAGCTGTGTGCTTAGGAGTCAGAGGCAATAGGGTTAGTGATCAGGTCTCTGCTATGGGGTGTTTGTATGCATGTGATGGGGGGAAGGTGAGGGGGTCACATCCTTCAATCTCCCTATCACGACCTCTACTGGGTTGGTTTCTTTCTTTTCTAGTCTTTCAAGTGTTCCTTTAAATGTCAAAGTTATGCAGTGTGACTACAATGAGTGGTAACTTCCAACTTTTCCTTGCCTTATCCACATTCAACTTTAGGGAGGCTTTGGGATATAAGGCCCTAAAGTGTCACTAGATAAGAGAACAAGTAAGACTTAAGTTCTTACTAAGTGTCAGGCACCACACTAAACACTTTACATGGTTTTATCTCATTTAAATCTCATAACAACCTGTTGAGGTCTCTAAGGTAGGTATAAATCAGATTTTAAAGATGAAGAAACTGAGGTTTAGAGAGAATAGATAACTTACCCAAGATTCCACAGATAGCAAGGGGTAGACCTGAAATATGAATGCAGACAAACTACTTTCAGAGTCTGCATTCTCATTAATATGATACCTATTTTTCCCCCATCCAAATCTCACTACAACGCAGACATTTTACCTGAGGCTGAGCAATAATACCCTCTCCAAAACCACCCTACCCCTCCCTCTGGAGGCTTGCTGAGAACAATGCTTGTGTAAAATCTAATGAGAGTTGAGCTGCTTTCCTTGGTGGCTCTCCTTCACACTGTGACTCAAGGATCCAGCTCCCTCTGTCTTGTGATGTCATTTTCAATTCTTGACCCCTCAGCTGCCACCAAGGGAGACAGAGCTGTTCTTAAGGCCCTGAGCCGGCCGATCTCTACAGATTCTCTTTGGTAGCCACGGCAGCTCCCAGCTCCGGGCTGGGCTGGGCGATTGGGGCAGGTTGGTAATGTGCTGGTGGTGTATGTTCTTCTGAATCCTTCCTGATCCTTTTGTACACTCTCCTGGAAGCTGACTTAGATCTTCCCAGGGGTTGGGAATGAACACTGGTGGAAAAACAGACAAGAAGGAGTTTTAAATACAAAAGAGGCTCTGAGTTCCTTAATCATGGAGAGGTGCTAGGTGTGAACATTTGCTGGGTTTAGCTTCCTCCTGTGGCCACTGGGATTATTATTACTTTGATCCTATCTCCAAGGCCCTTTTCAGCTAAGTCCAGGTGCCACATGTCCTCTTGCTGGAGTTTCACTACTTACCAGGACCATCCTAACCCAGACTTTTTTCAGTTAATCTGGAATAGCGATTTTATCTACTTCTTTTCACCTCTGCCTTTCCTGGGCCCTGCCTCCAGACAGACAGGATGCGCGGCCACTTCCACTCTTCAAAAGCTCGTCCACTAACTCAGACACTAGATTGGACGCTGGCAGAGGATCAAGAGCTGGCCCTGGGCGCTCCGCCTTTCAGTATTCAGAGTTGTCACCATTGCTTATGCAGAGCTTGCTCTCTAGCCCCTCAAAAGCAGGACCCGTTGCCGACAGGAAAGCTCTTGACAGTGAGTACAAGGCACGCTGAGAAGCTGCTTGTAACTGGGAAAGTAGCAGGATGAACAAAAAATTAAACAGAAAAGAATTAAAATTTTAAAATAAAAAAGTAAAAATGATTTAAAAAAAAAAGACAAAAGAAAGCTGCTTGTAAGATAGAAAACCCAGTGAAGAATGAGAGTTTTGAAGGACACATCAGGTCTGAGTTACGTAAATCTCTCTTTTCTGAGCTGGGCAGTGCGAGGAGGAGTCGCACTGTAGCTTGGGGCGCAGGCTGAGGTCTCCCCGTGTCCAGGCGGCGCCGCGTCCCGGTCTCGGGGAGATTCCCCACGGCTCCTCGGAGAGAAGCGCCCAATCCAGGGTGTGTTCCGGCTGCTCCTGTGCCTGGCCCAGCGTGTGCATGTGCTTTGTTCGCCTTTCTATTTTAATGACACGGCAAAATAGTTGCTAAAATTTCTTTAAAAAAGAAGATTTAGTCAAGAATAACCAGGATGTCTGTTTTTTCTTGAAAAACAGGGAGGTCTGGTAGAGCTGGGCTTGTACTGCAGTTTGTTCGGCTGCCACAATCTCCAGCACTCCCGCTTGTCTTGCGGCTGGCCTGTTCCACATGTTTGCCTTCCATGCCTGGGCTCAGTGGATGTTTGTTTGTGATCCTTGGGTAACTATCCTTTTCCTCCAGCCAATGTGGAAAGGAAAACCATGGAGTTCTTCTCAAGCTCTGGTGACACCTTCAGTTAGGTTTTTCTCTCCTGTGGTGGAAGCAACAGCAGCCCCCAGTAAGTTTTGGGGAGATACGAAAGTCAGGGGAAGTGGCTTAACCACCTGTGCAGGACATGGCAAAGAGAGCCAGTATGCATGGGACTTTCCTAAGGTTTGTCCCTCCTTCTTCTCCAGATGTTTCTGCCAAAGGATCCAATTGCTAGACTCATGCATTCCCATCTTAGAATGTATCAGAAATGCCAAGTCTGAAGTAGGAAGTGCCAGGGCTGCCATAGGAAGACAAAAGGCATAGAGTAATTTAATCGTCAGCTTAAAGAACCGTTCAATTGCTATTCCGAGTAATAGGAATAGTTTTACTGGGGAGAGTCACATGATATTCACTGATACAGGATTCAAAGGATTAATCTGACATGTTATTTCCAGTTCTGTGCACTTTTTCTTTTGTTAGGGATATTGGACTGTTGTTGAAATACCTATCATGTGAAAATATTTGCAAGTGAGATAATGCACTTATCCTTATTTATAATACATTTTTACTTACCCTTTGCGCATTTCTCCCAGAAAGTCATAGCATTCCTTCCCCACCTTGAAGGTAATATTCCATTGTCTGCTGGCATCTCTCATGGCTAATATGACATCTTCTGTCTATCTAATCATTTTCTTTCTTTCTGGTGGTATTTACTATTTTCCTGTGCTTTTCATATTCTGTAATTGTATGCACTCCAATGTGTCTAGGTTGGATTTTTGTTCGCATAGCTCAGAACTCGGTCTGCTTGTTTAATCTGAGAGTACATCTTTGTTCTTGAAAATTCTCAGATGTTATCTCTTTGCTTGCTTCCTCTCTCCTGTCCTCTGCATTTTCTTTCTGACGTTATTAGATGTCAGTTTGGAGCTTCTCATACTAAACTTCATGTTTCTTAATTTTTCTCTGAAATTTCTACCTCTTTCTCTCTCTTAGCTGCATAGTGGGAAATTTCTTACAGTTTACTATTTAGTTCTTCAGCTGCTTAATTCACACACTGAGATTTCATTTTTGAATTCAGTGACTATATTTTTCATTTTTTAAATTTTTATTTTGTTCTTTTTCAGATTCTTTGTTTTTCATAGTTTTTTTTTTTTTCCAAAGCCTTTTGTTTTATTTTGTTTTTCTAATAATACCCTGTCTGGCCTTTGGTTTCTAGTCCTTCCTCTCCTTGAATGTTTTAAATATCTTTGTCTTAAAGTATTTCAAATCACTCTTTCTCTGTTTCTTGCATTATGGATCCTTCGTTGTGTTGGATTTGCTGACATTCCTTCATGGTTTGTTTCTCATGGGATTTACACCTTTTTCATTAGCTCGTCTTCATCAGAGGTTGTGCTCACATCCCTGCAGAGGGGTTTTGTGTTTGCTGCTGCCAGGAACCTCCAAGTTTCACTGTGGGACTGGTTTTCCTGTTAATTTCTCAGTTGGGGATTTCTTCACCATAAAAGTAGTGAATTCTGATTGTTGAGACCTGGAGTTACAGTTTGTATGGGTGAATCACCTCTATGGCCTGGAGTAGATGGTAGGCTTCCTCGCCTCTGTCCTAGACCAGCAGCTGGAGTGTTTCTGTCTCTGGTTTTAGTGGTACGGCTTGTGCTCTTTGTAGAGCTTGGCTTTGTGCGGAGAGCCCTGTTCCAGTGCTTGGCCTTGTGCAAGCAGGAGACTCATCACCCCATCCGGGTGGACTCCTACTACAAGCTCCTGGGGCCTCCGCCAAGTCCTGGCACAGTGGGGAGCCCCTGGGCATGAGCTGCTCACCTCCCTCCGATTCCCTTCGGTCCATTTATTTGTTGAGTGGTTTCCTCTTCATTTCGGCACCTGGGATTTCCCTTTTAAGCTTCCAGGCTTGGCTATATACTAAATATTTTTAAATTATATTGTATCTAGCAGTTCTATGTGTCTGGAGTAAGAGGGGAGCCTTTCCATGTCAGCTCAATCCATGATACTGTCCTAAAGTATTAGATTGTTTTCTGAATTTGCCTGGATCTGGTGTCTTTAAATTGGGTTAACTTTTTATACACATATTCCCTCAGCTCTTTAACCATATATATTTTATTTTTATCTTCCTTGTTAATAATCCTTAATTTAATAACCCTTAAAGTGGGGCTCCTACAGCACTGACACAGGGTGGGGGTGGAATAGTCTCCTGGCACGAGACCCCAAAGCATCCAGATCTCCAGGTCACTTAGACAGCTCTTCCAGGGGTTAAATCGGATAACTAGGCACAGACGACATCCTATTCCAGTGACAGTGGAGACATTCCCAGGGTCTATGTGACAAAGCTATGTTCCTTTCAGTAGGAAGTGACTCTGATTTGTTTATAGAAAATTCTCTGCAATGAAGGCTTCTCTCTGGCAAACACATTTTCTTAAAAGTAATTCTCCACAGTAAAAATGTATCTGCTTATAGCTGTTTGCAGAAGTGAAAGGGAAGAGGTAAAATATGCGGAGCTTTAGCTGAGTTTCTCACAGCTTTTCTGGTTTTCTCATTAAAAAACAATTATTATTCAGTCTCTCTCCTCCCTTTCCATAACCATCCTAACTGAGTGTGACAATAAACACACACCTGAAGCCCTAAACCGTGGAACAGAAATCAGAAGAGCATAGGAGCATGGAGGAAGATAAAGAGTCATGAGAGTTTGGGTATATTTACTTCCTTCTGGGCCTATCATGCATTTGTCAAATAGCTAGGGATGGGACCTCAGTGCCTTTTCCAGCTGGGAATGTAATTTCCACGACTTTTCTCTTTATGACAAAATCAGGGGGTAAGGAGAAATTTGGGTGGCCCGAGGCACGGGTTTAAAAAAGAGTTTGACCTATCCAAGCACAAGGTGTGTCCATGAAGGTTTGGAGGGGGAAGGGAGGAAAACAGAGCTAAGGCAAGTAGGGAAAGCCTCTAGCTGCCGCCACCTGTGCTGTCCAGAGAGAACCGCGATAATCATGGGGGTAGGGTTGATTCTGTCCAGAGCTGGCTTGTTTTGAGGGACTGTGCCATGTTGTGTGGTGACTGTGGTGGATGGAGCAGGGACTGCAGCCCTGAAGGGGATGGAACGGCCCCTCAGAAGCCAAAGATTGCCTCTTTGCAGAGAAGGGGGGCCTGCCCAGACCTGCCCTGATGAGGCCGCTCTGTGGTGGCAGTTTAGGCAGAGTTCTCCTAGCGGTTGCTAAGCCTGTTTGCCTTCCCATGCACGCAGCAGGAATTGCATTATGAAGCCTTTCCCTCAGGGCTTTCCATTAGTGCTGGGTTTTCATCTTTTGTTCTGAAAGAGAGGTATCCTTCCTGCAGCCACAGGCCCTGCAGTCTGGCCCAGCCTGCCTGCCGGCCTCCTCTCTCACTCTGGCTGCAGCCCCACTGGCCACCTCTGTCCTCGGGCTGTCTATGCTCCTTCCTGCCACAGGACTCTTGCCGGTACTCTTCTGGCTGGCTGCGACACTCTTCCCTCTCCCCCTTTACCTTGTGAACCCATTTGTAAAACAATGCAAAGCCTGGCTTCCCATTTCATTAGCTGTAGGTCAAACTGAAACGCCTAGGACTGTAGTTGGGAGCTAACTTCCTGCAGGAATGGGGCCACTTGGGGTCTGCACAACAGACTGGAGAGGAGATCACCCAATATTTTAGGAGAAAGGCTTCATATTAACCTACTATTGACATGCACTACTTCCTTTCCAAATTTCCAGATATAACTTTCCATTTGAAGATGCTTAATTTCTATGATTTTTATTGCACCTAGGAGAGCTGATAGCTTATCATTGCAGTATTTATAAATAAATAAAGAGGCAGAAAGAATGTTTTCATTCCTGTTCCATTCAGCATTCGTTCATGTACCAGCATATTCTGGTGGTCAGTGAGTGCTTGAATTGAAGAGATTATGTGAGCCTTTGTCACACGGCAGCGGCAGAGTTGACATGAGAAGCTGGTTTCACAGAGTGACTCTGCTTCCATTGCCTTCCCTGGACACTGTCCACCTTCCTCAGCCCAGAGGGACCTTCCCCTCCGCTGTGCCCACACCACGGGTCCCACACACCTTTCTAGGCCCACACCAAGTCTTCCTTCAACCACAGTAGCCTACTATTGTCTCTGCTTGCTCTCACTCATCATCCATACCACTCACTTACACCTTGGTATGGGCTGTCGGGCATGCAGTTCAGGGCTTGATGTTTCGAGAGTAGGGACTATATTATTTACCTTTGTTCTCCCAGGAGCACATAGTAGGCGCGGCGTAAATATTTATTGGTGCCTCTCAAGGCACTCAGTGAATGCACAGAACACTTGGTTAAGATTTAGAGATAATGATGGAAAAGTGACTCTTCTCTTCTTTCTCTCTAGTTACAAGTTATTTCCAAACTGCGTCCCGTCCTTTGGGTTCCGCCATCTGCTGCCTCTCACAGACAGAGTCGACAGCTTCAACGAGGAAGTCCGGAAACAGAGGGTGTCCCGGAACCGTGATGCCCCTGAGGGGGGCTTTGATGCAGTACTCCAGGCGGCTGTCTGCAAGGTAGCTTTCCTTTCTGGTCCTGTCCCTGCACCGGAGGTCAAGGTAGAGAGCACTAGTGTGGGTGCTTGTACTTCCTGCAGGAGATGGCAGATTTTGAGCCACCCTAGGCTGTGGCTCCTGTCTGCTCTTACATCAGAGGCTGAGCTCGGTGGAACCTCAGGGAAATCTATAGCAATGAAATCAGCTGGAGCTCAGGAATGGCTTGGGCTGGTGTGTGTCTCCATGTCAGGGTGTGGCTGTGTGCAGTGGGGTACTGTCTTTGCCAGAAGACAGCTGTTCTGTGTTTATACATTTGGCTTTTTCGCTTCTTTTCAGGGGAAAAAAGTAAAGGTCAAGCCATATACATAGAAGCTTGCAGAGCTTTCTGGCCCAATTTTTGTAAACCTTAGAGACTGCTCTATTGGAGAACTAGTTGAAAAAGAATTGGATGACATCTTTGGTTGCATTTCTATGAATTTGTTTTTCTCTGTTTCTTTGTGGTATATGAATCCAGAGGGAGGACATAGACTTAGATCAGAAATGAACTCATGCTTTGAGCTTCCAATCTCAGCGAAATGTATAAATGGAATGTTGGTAATAACGTAAAATAATTTTCTAATGTCAAACCAGTGACAATGATAAAAAATAAAAATAAAAGTCACTCTTGAATTTGGTACCGCAACACATGCTTATAAAATTTGTGTTTATCTTTGTAGTCTTTGTGCATACATTTAGTATTTTTTCATAGTGGTCATTATACAGTATATATTATTGGTAATGTTTTCTTGAAAATTCAGGCGGATTTGGCAATGGAAGGGTTCAGTGTGGGGAGGCCGGGGTCAGAGGTTAGAACTCAGTTTAGAGGCTGCATAAGGCAGCTGCTATTCACTAAGTGATTTGCACTCAATCGCCTACTCACATCGTTTCTGACCTCGGATAGCCTGGGTCCAGCGTGTCACACACTCTCTTTTCCTCTCCGTCCTCGACAACATGGCAGGGAAACCACAGCGATCCTTCCTGAAATAAAAACCAACATGGGAGCCAGAGATGGATAAGGGGAAGGGAAAATGTAAAGAAAACAGCACAGTCATCTGCAGTCCTCGTCTGGGTCCCGCTGTGGTTCTACCTGTGGCTGAATCCTCCTGGAGAGCAGGGTGGCAGTGGTTTCCTATCCAGAGTGGCGGCAGAGCGACCTTTTCCCAGCTGCTGGCCAGAGCCGAAGGGCTAGAGTCAGAGCTCCCTGATGGTTTTTAGCAATCTGAGAAAGGCACATGGACATAGCTAGAATGTATTCAATTCTGAGTCTTTCAGTGTTTCACAAAGTAAATACTTTACAGATTTGATTCATTCAGAAAGAAACATTCTATTTTTGATTGGCATTCAGGTATTGATTGAAGGAGGTGTTGTCTTCACAGACATTCAGCCGAATTCTTTTTGGCAGGGAACAAGCAGTACAGGGAAGACATAGGGGTCCCCCTCATCTCTCCACCTTGAGAATCTTTTTGGATTTTCTTTTTTCAGGGGAGGACATCATCTTTAAGTCTTGGGGGAAAGAACCCAATTATAGATTTAAGCAACATTCAGTTATATTCTATTAATTAGATTAATTGGAACAGCATGGTTGATTGCTTGAACCACAGTGGTCTTAGAGAAGCCATTCAATCCACTCTCGTGCCTACAGAACCTTCCTGTGCCATCCCAGATGGGTGAAGTGTTCTACTCTTTGAAAACTTAATATTTCAAGACCCAAGCATTTCAGAGGCGATACCAGCAGATTTTCTAAACCCATTTCCCAAATCTAGTGAATTATTGTTGACTGGGAGGCACTTGATGAGCACGTTTCAGCTCTATGCCTGTTGAAGTTTTCTCTTATTCCCATCATGGCCTTTGCAGCAGGCATATCTGGAAAGTTAATAATGGCTTAGAATTCTGCAGCCTGTGAGCCACCAGCTCCTCTCTTCACATTTTCTTTTCCTTCATGCTGTCAGTTTGCATTTAGATACACACCAAGCTGTTTTTTCCTCACTTGAAATCACCTGTTTACAATAAATGTCATCCTTCTTGGCAGTAGCAAAAAATGGGAAACAGATTATGGATTACCTTCTCATGAAAGACTATGCAACAATCATACCATTAAAAAAATTTAATGACTTCAGTAATATATAAGATCAATTAAGAGGGGGGTAGAAAGCAGGTTATAAAACAGTATGGACAGGAGGATGCTGTTTTGTAAACAAAAAGAAAGAAAAAAGTATGGAAAAGATTGGAAATAGACCAAAATGAGATAACAACAGTTGTCTCACGTGACAGGATTATTTTTTTTCCTTGGTGGTTTTAATTTTATATTTACCTACATTTTCACAATATGTATGATTTTTTAATTATGGAACATTTTAAACACACAACAGTAGAGAGAATATTGAATTGAAACCTGTGTTCATTGCTTATCTTTAATGATTACCATCTCATGACCCAAAATCTTGCTTCATTTGCTAAAAGAAGGAAACTGCCTGTTTGTATTTAGGATTCTACTTATGATAAGGACCCTGCTTCTGGGAGTGGGAGTTTTGAGTTGCTTTCCCCCAGCAGGTCACGTTGCCGTGAGGGACAGTTCAACAGCACCCACAGCTGAGGGAGCCTCTGCCGTCGATGCAGGCATTTTGTCCATGTGCTGTTGCAGCTGGGATGGAGGTGGAGAATGCCACTGCCCTTAATTTCTTATCTTTACCTGTGATTGAACCTGTTTATACTTTTCCATGGTCAGAATAATGGTTTGTCCCAGTACTGCTTTTATTGCTCTCTCAGGACTTTCCAGAAGTTGAGTCTAAGTTGTTTATCCTAAAATTGAACAGGTGGAAGTGCGATGTGTGGTTCAGACTGGAACTAGGGCTACTGTCCTATTCTCTCAAAACAGGGAGTGTCCTTGGCCTGGGGAGGGCACGGGTGAACAGTTGCCAAGGAGCTCTGGGTTCCAAGTTGCCAGTTACTACTTTGCTGTTCTTCATGGCTTTCAGGTTGAACAAGTCACTTGCACATTTGAGCTTGGCCGGGCACATCCTGGCTGCACGGGATTCTATGGGCTGCTTTCTCTGGCCCGCCAGGGAATACGATCTCTGCAACCCAGCGCATTTCCCTGTTCACCTCAGCTTCGAGAGCCCTGGCATTTGTCCTCTGTGTCCTTTACACAGATTTTCTGTTTCAATCCTGAGTCCCTAATTTTGCACTGTGTGTGAAAATTGAAAAGCATTTATGTCCTCTCAGACGTAGGTGGATGAATAAGTATTAAAGCAAACAAAGCAAGTTAATATGTTGAGTAAAAACTTTTTTGTATACAGTGAGTCCTGTATTCCTTTGCTGGTAAGAATATCCTAATCTAAATTGGAGACCACAGCCCCAGGGGAGCTGGTGGGACAGCTTTATACTGGCAAGACTTTCTTCAGGAATATGAGTTCTGTGGACCTCTAGAAATCACAATAATCACTATACTTGCTCAACCATCATCCATGTGCCATCAACCATCTCCATTATCTTGATTCTTATAAGAGTCCTACAGTGTATTGGTGGTGGTGGTTCCCATTTTACAGGTGAGGAAACTGAGTGTCACAGAGATAAGTTAGACTTAGAAAGAAATAGAACCAGAATGTGGACCAGGCCTGTTGATTCTAAATGCCGTGCCTTTCCATTACCCAGGGACTGGGTGCTCTGGGAGGTAACAGTGTAGAGCAAGGGGCACTGAATTTAGAATCTTCTTCTGATTCAAGCCGCTGCCTCTTCTGGCTCCGTGGAGGCTGGTTGACCTCTCCACTGAAACAGATACCCAGACAGCCAGGAAACAGAGCATGTGGTGGAACCCTTTCAGGTGGCTCATCTGGGAATGCTCATCTGGGAGATGCACGGGGTGGGATTGATGGGGAAGGAGCTCCGGGGTGCCTTCTGGCTGTACTCCCATCCCCCTTTGCTCAAAGCTATTACTTTTGCTTTTTTGTCTCTCCTGGTTCAGGCTTGAGCCTCAGACCCAGCAGGGGCTGCTGCAGATACCTGTAAAGGGTGGAAAATCTTCCAGTCCTGGAGTCAGGCACGGATATAAGGGATTTCCTCTCTCTACTATCCTCATCCCTGTCCCCAGAGTTGATTTGGTTTATTTTGACTTGTGCCTGATTTCTTTTAGACCTCAGACTTGTGTTACTTTTCCAAGCATGAGTTGAAAAATGTTGAAAATTTCTTTTCTTTCTTTGAGGAAGGCAGCTCCCTCTTCCCCACCAGCCTGCCCCTTCGGGCCACCTGAAAGGACTCCACGCCCTCTGTTTCCTGGCTATCTGGGTATCTGTCTCAACACGTGTGAGCTGCTTCTATTAGCAGGTTACACCATGGGTTTCTGGGGCTTGATCCAGCACCAACCTGCTTGCTCTTCCTCTGCCAGAGTGTCTCTGGGAAACACCATGAAAGTATTGGGTTTCCTTGGGGGCTGTGCACGCAGGTACGCAGACCCTCCGCCCTGTGGGGCTGTTGTCAGGCCTGGTGCAGGTTTCCCTTGGATTTCTACGTTGCAGGGTCTTGTGGTTTAATGTACACTTCTGAGTCCCTTTGCTGGTCTGGTCTCTGAAGTGACCCTGTGGTTTCCTTGTTCTGTCTGCTGCCCACGAGCTGTGCTGTGGGCTTCACTGCCCTGCTGACAACTGCTGTTCTGGATGAGAGGTGGGAACTGGCGGAATCACAGCTCAGTATTGTCAACAGGCGTGGGTGAGAGTTTGCATTTCTTCTTACCCTCTAGTGTAAGCCAGCGGTGTGCCTGCTTCTGCCTCTGTCTTAGGTGTCTGCACACACTGGCGGCCCCTTCTAGAATCATCCCGGGGGAGAGGTTAGGAGGACCCTCTGGAAACTCTGGAGGCAGTGTTTCCCTACCTGATGAGAGCATCAGTGTTTCATTTCAAGTCGGGGGCTCCTTCTTGCTTGGAATGTCCATTTGGGAAAAAGGATAGGAGACAGGCATTTATTTGCCCTTGGGCTCTCCTGGCCCTGCTCTCTCCCCGGCCTCCACCCGTGGCCTCTGCGTTCCAGCCACCATGACCTTGAGTCAGTTGCTCTGACTCATACGAGGCCCTTTGCACATGTTGTTTCCTCTGCTTGGAATACTCCTCCCTGTATTCCTGCTTTTCTTTCTTTCTTTTCTTTTTCTTTCAGCAATAGACTTTATTTTTTAGAGCAGTCTTAGGTTCACAGCAAAACTGAGCAGAAAGTACAGAGTTCCCACAACCTCCCCCGAACCCAACACACACAGCCTCCCATCGTCAACATCCCACATCAGAGGGGCACCTTTGTTACAGACAGTGAACCGGCGCTGGCACACCATTGTCACCCACAGGCCATAGTTTGGGTTAGGGTTCACGCTAGGTGTTGTACATTCTGTGAGTTTGGACAAGTGGACAATGACATGCATATCAGGTAGCGTAGTTATTACAGTACCATACAGAGCTTCCCTGCCCTGAAAGACCCCTGTGCCCCACCTGACCATCCCTTTCTTCCTCCCTCCACATCTGCTTTTCTTTTACTGTCTAATCTGTGCCTATTTAAGTTTCAGACCTTAGCTTAATTGTCTGTCAGAGAAGCCCTCCCTGACTGATCATCCCTACTAGGTCAGGTTGCCCTGGCTCCAGTCAGGCCCTTGGTCGCCTCTGTCCCACTTGTCGTCTTACTGTTACTTGAGCTGTTATTTGAATGGTATCTGCTTCCCTTTGAGACAGTGAACTCTGTGAAGGCGGAGGCTGTGTCTCCTTTCTCATCACGACACACCCCCAGCACCAGGCCCACTGCCTTGTACGTAACACGTCCTCATTAAACATCTGCTAAACAAACAGGTGCCTTTATGCTTCTGAAGTCCGGGATACCCAGGTCCTTCTGCCCCAAGCTCGTCCCATCCTGCATGGGACGTCTACCTTCCCAGCCACCAGGCCACCTCCGCGTGATTTATAGTGCTTCATGCAAACCCATTAAAGCAGAGCCAGAAGCACTGTTACTCGGTAATGCTTTCCAGTTCAGAAAGTGTTTATTAAGTGCTGACTTTTTCTTATCTTGAGAAAACTTAAGAAGGATGAGATAAAGTCCCTGTCCTGAGGGATTTGATTTGAGCCTGCAGGTCCACTAGAAGCTTAATAAAACAACCCGTTTGCAAAAATTAGATTGAATCATATGAAATTATTGATATTTAACTATTAGTGATATTTGGTATTTGCCTATTGATATTTTTTCCTACAAAAATGAAAAATTCATATGATTCAACCTTACATGAATATGTTCCAAAATTCCCTTCAATTCAGATGGGATTGTACCACAGAGCACACGGTAGAAATGTTCTACTGAAGATCCTTGGGGTTTGGGATCAAGATAAATGTCTCTGTCCTGAGTCAGAGGCCAAGATTTCTTTTTGCCCAAGAAAAGAAATACTACATTTTTGCCCTCATTAGGTTTAACCACAGAGCATATTTTTTTGAAAAGATATTTCATTGCAAAGTATGATGGAAGCAGGAAAAACAAACTACAAATGAGAACATGTTTATTGTTATAAAGGGATGGAAGTATGCCTGAATGTCAGCATGACTCAGGAAGCCAATCAGAGAGACATTAAGACTCCTCTGTCCCTAAACTCAGATCACTGGCTGGCCAGGTCAGCCCCCTTCTCTTCCTCCTCCGCCCTGAAACCTGTCCTCTCTCTCAGTGCTTGCCTGAAAGGTTAGTTAGGGTACAGTGTTTGTGATTAATTTTGAAAGTTTGCCGGAGGCTTGCTGAGTGCAAGATGCCCTGTTAGGTGCGTGAGGGATGCACGGTCGGAATGGCTGCAGCTCCCGTGTCCTTGGACGTCACTCCGGCTGGAGGACTGATGGGTGCGCATGGTCTGAGGTACAGCCAGAGCGTAGGCCCCAGGGAAGCTCTGGCTCCTTCGGACCCAGTGGTTCAATGATAGCGTCCTTCTCCCTTAAGGGTTCACCCTGGCCTCTTGGTGCCCTGTGACGCTCTGATGCTAATGACGCTATTGATCACCGCTGGCTGAATGCTTTTGAGAGCCAGGCTCTGTGCCAAGCACTTAATGGGGCTCATTTCACTTACTCCTTTGAACGTGGTTTTACTCTCTCCTCTTGAAGAGGAAACAAACCTAGAAAAAGGTTGAATAACTTTGCAAAGGTCTTATAGCTAGAAATGGCAGAGCCAAAGATAGAAACTGTGCCCACCCGCCGGTGTGGCTTAACCTTGACGTTAGAGTGTCTGCCGTCTTTTGAAGTCACATAGGAACAGAGGAGTGGGAGGGGAGCACTTCTGAAGAGAGCAGAGTCCTGGTCCAGGGAAGTATCACAGTTACCCAGGTGACCCAGTTCGCCAGCAGCAGAATAGGACTGGATCAATCCTGGGGACAACAGTTCGTGTGCCACTTGTCTCTGGAGCTAAGAGTTTCTTCTTCATCTGAAACAGTTATAATGTGGCTCTGCCGACCCTTGGCATTTTCCAGGGAGGTCACTAGTACTGTCTCAAGGTCAGAGTACTCACGGAGCCTGGCTCTTTGTGTGAGCGTGGTTACCTTTGCCCTTGGCTTCTCCGTCTGTAAAATGGGAGCTCTGATATCTGCCTTCTCATTCCTAGTTGAGAGGGCGTCTCAGAACCACTGGCTCTGCTCTCCCGGCTCTCACAGATACACTGAGGCAAGACACTGATTTCCACGTGGTGGATCTTCTTCGACAGAGAGCGCATGTGCCTGGTGACTCTTCAGTGACAACTGGGTCTGTGGGCTGTGTTGACACCTGGACTCCTTCCTTTGGACAACTGCTAATTTTAGTTAGACAGATTGACCCTGAGATCGGAGAACCTGGAAATTTAAAGCTAGTGTTTCTGTCCTCACTAGACCTGCTCTCTGGGATGGCACCTTTATTCTAGGACTCCCTTGTGTTGGAACACTGTTTTCCAGAGAGAGTATTCCTGTGTCCGCAAAAGCAAGCCCAGGTCCGCAAGCCAGCCCACGTTCAGGCAAGCACCACCTGTGTTTTCTGAGCCAGCTGAGTGAGAGATACCAGCTTTCCTCAGGTTCCCGGGAGTCAGCGGTCCAGGCCTTCCCCTGCATTGCCCCACGGGGGGTCCTTGAGTCTGCCTCTTTACTTGTCACACTCTGCCATATTCCATGTGTGTAAACAAGTCACTGCGAAATGGATCTGGGGGTCTGCAGGCTTAACGTAGCCGGAAGATTCGGCTACCAAACCCAGGCCATGCACTCCAGGCCAATGCAGAGCCTTGCAGGCCACTGTCCCAGCCTGCTTCCTCTCTGCAGGTCACACCACGTCCAGGGAACTGCGTCTGCCTCTGGGAGCTGCGTTTAAGACACAGCCAGAGAGTAGAGGGGGGTAAGTGGAGGGTGCCGGGTGTGGGAACCGTGTCCTCCAAGGAGATGAACTGTGGGAGGAGGCATGTTAACTGCCCTCGGATAGCATTAGAGCAGAGGGGATAAACCCTTGTGGCTACTCCAGGGCATGTGCTAGGGTAGCCACAGGGGAGCAGGTTGGAGTCCAAGGTAAGGAAGAATTTTCTAACGAGAAGAGCTGCTCAGCAGTGAGGTAGAGTAGGGTTGAGGGTCTGTTCCCCACACGGTGGGTGCCAGAGAGAAGATCCCTGCACTGGATGGGAGGTTGGACAAGAGCCTCTGGGGTTCCTTCCAAACTTCAGGTACTACATATCTCCTCTAAGTCTGTTTTTCTACCTGGTAACCTACCTATTGGTGCTTTTGTCCTATAATAGCCCCTTCGAGCCTGTCTTCTCTGGTTCTCAGCAGTGCACCCTCTAAGCTACATCTGTATGTAGCCACTATG
This sequence comes from Avahi laniger, assembly GCA_963575035.1. Lineage (NCBI taxonomy): Eukaryota > Metazoa > Chordata > Mammalia > Primates > Indriidae > Avahi > Avahi laniger. The sequence continues at coordinate 64,424 of CAUYSK010041680.1, read as the reverse complement.
ACCATGAACTCTACCAAATTTTGTTTGCCAAGCACTGCTTTCCTTGGGCTGGTGTCTAGAAAATCTCTCCCAGGCTCCCATTAGTTTTTCATGTGGGTAAGAGTCCAGGTGGGGTGGGGAAGCTGTTCATGGGGACCCAGGGACAGGCTGTGGAGGTAGGGAGGGGAAGAATGGAAGCCTGTCCTTGGTCCTTAGGGTGACTGTCCTCCTTCGTTAGACCTTGCAGCCTGTGAGTGTGACTCCTTCTAACCCCCAGGAACCAAATTGCCCTGCAGGCTGGAAGCTTGTGTCCTCAAACTAGTGAAAAGAAGTCCTCAAGCCCCTAACCATTTGTTCTCTCTCTCCCAGTCCCTAAGCCCTCTGGGGCCAGCAAGTCTGTCTTCACTCTTGGGAGGAGTCAGTTTTTTATTTATTTTCTCAAAGACTGGGAAGGGCTGGCCTTCCATCCATTCCTGCTTCTCCTTTTTATGGACAGCTGAGAGTGAGGTCAGATTATAAGGAATTGAGGGGAAGAAATTGAGGCAATCAGTCTGCTAGTCTAGCAAAAGAGAGAGACGAGTGAGGAGTGGAGTAGCCAGGTCAAGAGAAGGGTCATTAGAAGTGGGCCATGAGCGTATTTTTAGGCACATGGGAAGGAACCAGAGGAGAGAGCGACTGATGAAACAAATTCTCCAAAGAGGGTGGGATTTTCAGGTCTCTCTTTCCTCAAGGAGGGAGGAACACTCCTTCCTTTGGAGCAGCGAGATCAGGGAGAGGCCAGGAGGACACGCCAGTTTGTTTGTGATGGGGAGGAGGGTGCAGGCTGAAAGTCATCCCAGGGCTGTGCGACCAGACACCCTGAGATCCTGGGACTGCATGAGGAGGGAAGTCCTCTTATCTACCGCTCTGGGTGCCTGCGAGCGTGTGGACCTGCATTTGAAACAGACCTCTGGCGAATTTGATACAGAGTTGACAAGTGAACATAGAAAAGTTAAGGGAATCTCAGTCTTGGCCAGACACTGGGCTTCTTGCTTCTGAATCCAGTGCGTTCCCGCTCCACACACCCCGGCCACCTTCATCTGAGGCCTCACCTCTGTCCTGTGTAATGAAATCAGTTTTGTTTGCATTTTAGTTTTACTCAGAGACATGGAGAAAAGTTTAGATGAATAAGTAGGTCTCCTTTTACAAATTACCTTCTTAAAAAGAGAATACATTCAACATATGCAAATTTAGAAAGTACAGATAGGCAGACAAGAGATAAATATCACCCATAATCCTACAGTCCAAAGATTGTGTGCTTCTGAATTATAGACATAAGTAAGACATTTTCAACTCCATGGAAATGCTGATGGCAATGGCTATCGGTCATTGGCTGTTTACTGTATACCAGGTACTGGGCTGGGTGCTCCGTGTGTATCATCTTATTTAATTCTCTCGACAATTCTGTTTTATCAATACTATTACTATCTTCCTCTTACAGTTGAGGAAGCTGAGATAGAGAAAGAATAACTTGCCCAAGGTCACAAAGACAAGATGAAGTAGACATGGGCCGAGCCCAGATTTGCCAGACACCAATGTACACAGATTCTGTGTGGCTATTGCTGCCGGAGGAAAGAATATTTATAAGTGATATTTCCAGCACATTACTGACAATCAGTGTATTAGTATAATTTATTGTATTTAAATGACTTTCTGAGCAAAGCAGGGCTTTAAGAAAATAGCTTTATTAAAGTATAATTGATGTACAATGAAGTACATACATCAAAAGTGTACAATTTGACCAGTTTTGTCATATGTATGTATATACCCCTCTGGAACCATCACCACAATCAAGATAATGAACACATCCCTTTGCCCCCAAAAGAGTTTTGTTCCCCTTTGTCTTTCTCCTTCCTCCCCTCCTTCCCCCTTACCCCAGAATTTGCTTCCTGTCATTACACATTAAACTGTATTTGCTAAAATGTTATATACAGTATACACTCTTCTGTCTGGCTTATACTACTTATTGAGTAGTATTCCATTGCATAGCTATACAACAGTTTATTTATCCATTCACCTGTTGATGGACATTTGGGTTGTTGCTAGTTTTTGCCTGTTACGAGAGACCTGCTATAAATGTTCATCTTCATGTCCTCGTATGGATGTATGCTTTCATTTCTAGGTCAGTATCTAGAAGCAGAATGGCTGGGTCATATGGTAGGTGTTTAACTTTTTAAAAATCTTCCAAACTGTTTTCCAAAGTGCATATATTGTTTTACATTCCTGCCAGCCCGGTACGAGGGTTCCATTTCCTATACATCTTCATCAGCATTTGCTATGGTCAGGCTTTTTATTTTTAGCCAATTTAATAGGCTGTAGTAGAATCTCATTGTGGTTTTGAATTAATATTAATACAAGGCTTTTGCACTGGTATGCAATAACTCATATTCTTTGTAACAATTGTGTAGCCTCACACATCAAGTAGTAAAAGGAGAAGAGAAGAAATGTAAAGATTATTACTGGTCCTAGAATATTATAGATTGATTCCCTTTATAGTCCCTTTTATGTGCTAAATACTTTAATATATTCTGTCTAAACCTAGCACCAGCCCTGCAATACAGGCTTATCTCCATTTTACAAATGAAGTTGAGGCCCAGGGAAGAGAAGTGGCTGACTCAGGGTCTCATAGTTAGAGTAAAGCAAGGATTTGAACTCAGACTCCTCTATTCCAAAGCTCACATACTCTGGCCCTCATGCCATATTCAATTTGTAGTTCAGTGTTTTCTTTTTTAAAAAAAAATCCATTTTCCCACTATTGCTTCCTACCCCAAACATGGAATACAGAACTTAAACCTTCAAAACAGATTGCTCTGCCAGCCAAGCAGGCAGTAAGGGAAATTATTTTTAATGCAAATACTCTGTGAAGTCACCACTCACAAAACCTCCAAGCCTGAAAGGCTGGGTGAGTGAATAAGCATGTCTTGACCCCTTTGCTGCAGCCCAGCCTCTGGGCCAAATTTGTTAACACCACTTACATAACAAGAGCCCACTTCAGAGAAAACAGAATTATTATTTTTATGCTGTTACACTCCTCACTTGTGGAGTGATTTCCATTTCTGATGCAACCTTTCATTCGACAAACACTGATTAATATTTGGGATCTGGCAGTCACCAGTTGAGAGCCTACCATGAACCAGGCACTTTATGAATTATTAAATATCTCATTTATTACGGGTGTAGCCTCCTTTCCCTATATGATTGTGGGCAAAAGTCCGGTCATCTGAATCTGGCTTCCCTGGCCCTTGCTAGTTGAGTGGGCTGGTTACCTCGTCTCCCTGAACTCAGTGTCCTCGCCTGTGAGATGGCAGAGTTGCACTTCACAAGGGTTGCAGTGAAAATTCAGTGCAATGATGGAAGTTCTTCGTATGTGTTAAGTATTATTATTCTTGTTTTACTGAGATGAAAAAAGCTTTTGAGGGGTTGAATAATTTGGGCAATTAAGGGCAGCAACGAGATCCAAATGCCCATCGTAAGACACCCGAGTTCCATATTGTTCTGTCTCAGTGCCCACCCCCCTGTGGGTCCCCACAAGATCCTCGAGAAGCTGGTATTGAGGAAACGAACAGAGCGAGGTTCAGAGCCCAGGCTTGCAAAAGTCATGCCTACTATGAAAGACAGTTTGGAAAATAACGGGAAACAGGAAAAAAGATTACCCATAAGTAACCCCAACCACATTATGGTGTATTTTGTTCTCTTAATAGAGTTATGTTTGTTTCTTACATAGTTTGTAATCACACTAGAAGTATAGTGCTGTATTCTTTGTTTTTACTTTATATTATACATGTTTACACATAATGCATACTTTTTATGAACATAATTTCTAATGGCTGTAGCGAAGATATCTCAGTGTACTTACCTTTTCTTGCATAATAGGATATTCATGTCTTTCCTTTTTTCTCATTATTAACAAAAATACTGTTGTGCATATTTCAGAATACTTCTTGTGGATAGGCCCTAAAGTAGAATCACTGAGTCAAAGATATATATACTTAGTAAAGGGTTTTTAGAGTCAGGTTTATTGAAGGATAATTTATGTAGAGTAAAATTTACCCTTTTTAGATGTAAAAGTCTTATAGCCACTCCCACAATTATGACAGAGATTATTTCCATCTCCTCAGGAAGTTTTCTAGCGTGCCTTTGTTGTTGGTCTTTCCCTAAATACCTTATGAATGGAATTAGACAGTAAGTTGCCCTTTGAGTCAGGTTTACTTAGTACTTTTGAGATTCATCTCTGTTGTTGTGTGTACTAGTAATTCGTTCCTTTTTATTGCTGAGTAGCATTTCATTGTATGGATATACTGCAGTGTGTCTATCTGTTCGCTACCAGATGGACATTTGGATTGTTTCTAATTGTGAATAAAGTTGCTATAAATATTTGCATAGAGGTTTTTATATGAGCATAAATTTTCATTTCTCATGAGTAAATACCAAAGAGTAGTACTGCTGTATTGATAGTAAGTGTATATTTAACTTCAGAAGAATCTGCCAAACTGTTTTCCAAAGTTGCTGAAACGTTTTGTATTCTCACCAGCAACTATGAGAGTCCCAGTTGTGCTATGTCCTTATCAGCTCTTGGTATTATCAGGGATCGTTTGCTTCTCATCCAGATAGTTTAATGGCTATCTCATTGTGCTTTTAATTTGTGTTTCCTTAATAAGTAATTATATTGAGCATCCTTTCACGTACTTATTTCCATTCATATATCTTTTCTGGTGAATTGTCTGTTTAAATCTTTTGACCACTTTTTTTTTTTTTTTGGAGACAGTATTTCGCTCTGTCTTCCAGGGTGGAGTGCAGAGGCGCCATTATAGTTCACTGCGGCCTGGAACTCCTGAGCTCAAGTAATTCTCCTGCCTCAGCCTCCAGGGTAGCGAGGACTACAGGCATGGGCCACCACACCAAGCTAATTAAAAAAAATTTTTTTTATAGATGGTGTTTTGCTATGTTTCCCAGGTTGGTCTTAAACTCCTGACCTCAAACAATCCTCCCAACCTCAGCCTCCCAAAGTGCTGGGATTATAGGTGCGAGCCACCGCGCCTGGCCATTTTGACCACTCTTTTCATTCAGTTTGGTTTTTTTAATTGTTGGCCTATGAGAGGTCTTTATATATTCTGGATACAAATTCTTTATTATATTTTTATTTATTGCAAATATTTTCTCCCAGTCTGTGCCTTGTCATTTCATTTTCTTAACAGTATCTTTCAAAGGACAGAAGTTTTGTTTTGAAGAAGTCCAGTTCATCAATTTTTTATCCTATGAATCATCTTATCTAAGAAATGTTTGCCTATACCAAAGTCACAAAGGTTTTCTCTTATGTTTCCTTCAGAAGTTTTATAGTCTTAGGTCTACTTTTAGATCCACTTTGAGTTAAACTTTATATACAGTGAGAGGTATGGGTTGGGTTGAACTTCATTTTTTTGCATGTGAATGTCCAGTTGCTCCAGTGTCCTGTGCTGAATTGACTGTATATGTGGGTCTATTTCTGGTCTCTCTGACCTGCTCCACTGATCTGTGCGTCTAACTTTTTGTTAGTACCATACTCTCTTGTTATCGTAGCTTTGTAAAAAGTCTTGACCTCACATACTACATCTTCCAACTTTGTTGTTCTTTTTCAAAACTGTTTGGCTAGTTCTCATTGTTTACAATTCCATATAAATTTTAGAATGAGTTTGTCATTTTCTCAAAAGGACCTTCCAAGTTTTTAATTGCAACTGTGTCAAATCTGTAAATCGATTTGTGGAGAAATGATATCTCAACACCATTGACTCTAATAACTATAAAAATGACATCTCTGCCCATTTATTTAGATCTCTGATTTTCCTTAAGGTTCTTAATACACTTTGTCAAATTAAAGGTTGGTCTTCTACTTTCTTGCTAGGGTGTTTAGCACATGGCTATAGCCTTGTGGATAGCAGAGCTGCACTTTTTCCTGCAAAAAACCCTGCTGGTTTACACTCCCTGATTGTGCTTTGTCTCCCAAGTATCTGGCCCCCTCTTTTCCATATTCCATGGCTTAAAATGCATTGCTTTAGCTATTGAAAAGTCTTAAACTCCTTATCAAAATATAATATACACACAGAAAACTTATGTGTAAGAGTACATCTCAATAAATGTTCACGGAGCTCAAGGAATATTATGACACTCTGGAAGCCTCTTTGTGACTTCTCACAATCCTGCCAGAAAGGGGAACACTATGCCACCTTCTACGCCATAGTTTTGTCATGGCTTAGCCTTTCCTTGCCTAAGGGACCTTCTTGGTTTCTTACTCCAAGTCCCTAAGCTGTGCCCGGCTTCCTCGTGTGCTCCTTTCCCGTCTGCTGTTGCTAGTGCCTGGAATGCACAGCCCTCTCTGCCTTCTCCCTTTTCACTTCTAATTCCAGCTTCCTCAAAGTGTGTTCCTCATCCTTGCAGCTCAGCTTAAGTGTTATCTGTGCTGGGAAGCCTCTCCCTCCTCCTCCTCTCCCTGGCTTCCGCTGACATTGCATTTCCTAACTCGTATCATGGTGTATGGAAGTTGCTGTTTCCGTGTTATTACAAGCTCTTTGAGGTGTGGAACAAGCTTTTCTGTGGCCCCAGGGGGCCTTCTATGGGGCCTGGCATGCAGTAGGAGATCAGTAATTGTATGGTGGGTGAATGTTGAGTGTCCAGGAAACTGATCCCCAAAAAGGTTAATGTCTTTGCTCACAATAATGTCAGTGCTCACTGGCTGCTTTTCAAACCCTCTTTCCCCTTCGTGTTGCTCTGACTTCTTGTGATTTATTTTTTTATTTCCATGCTGCTAGAATAGATGGCAGGTTCTACCAAACCCTCAAAACACAGACTTGGTCATCTGAGCGCTCTGTTCTGATGAACTCATGTCTCATGAGGGGACTGACGTGTTCACTTAACCATCATCTTAGAGAAGTGCAGCCAACCAGAGCGTGTTGATGGGGAGGTTGGCGGGGGCGCGCATTAAAGGTTGTTCTGGGGAAGGTATTAGGTGAAACTAAAAGGGGAAGCACCCAGGAGAAAAAGCCCTCAGGTATGACTGAAAGGAGCAGGGACGAGTGTGATGGGCAAGAGAGAGGGGTTCCACGCACATGGGCCTGTGTAGGCAAAGCCTTGGAGATTTGTCTCCATGCATCTAGAGCTTCCCAGTTCCAGGCTGTGTCTCTTCCAAGCCTCTGTGGAATCCCTCCCCAGTGGTTTTATGAGTGTGCCCCAGGTACGCACGGCGAGGGGAATGCCTCTGATTCAGACCTTTTCCCTGGAGATGGGCCAGTGCCTTGAATGATGCCCCAGAGCAGGCTTGGGCAGGACGACTTTGTACCCATCCATCTTCTGTCCCTCAGGAGAAGATCGGCTGGAGAAAGGATGCATTGCACTTGCTGGTGTTCACGACGGACGACGTGCCCCACATTGCGCTGGATGGAAAACTGGGGGGCCTGGTACAGCCACACGATGGCCAGTGCCACCTGAATGAGGCCAATGAGTACACTGCGTCCAACCAGATGGTGAGAACCAGGGACCGGGCTCCCCAACACCCCTCCTGTGGCCCTAAGTGTGGCCAGCTTTCTGATCAATCCCTGGGATTGGGTTTCATTGTTCCCTCTTCTCCAGCTGAATGTCCAGAACCCCTCATTCACTGAGAACATTTCTCAGGGACTTCTGAGGCTGGTTCATCTTTCTGCCACCGTGCACCTAAATGGGGGCTGCTTAGCTGGGGGAAGAGGTGACCCAGGGGAAAAAGGGCAGCTCTCATAGGGGAGAGGGGATCCTACGGGGGGGGTGAAGACTGTGCTCCTCCAGCAGTCACAACTGAGACAGACGTCATAGGGCAAACTTGCCGACTTCTAGAAATGGGCTCCCTGAGGTGGCGAGTTCCCCGTCAGTGTCAGGAGTGGGCAGAGGCGTCCTGCATGGAATAGGAGGCACCAAGAACCTTCCACTCCCAATAGTCTCTGACCACAACTATGTAATTTAAAAGAATTTAAGCAAAATTTCAAACATATATGAAAATAGACCAGTAAGAATGAACCCCTAAATACCCATCACTCAGACCCAGCAATTATCAGGATCTTGGCCATACCTACCATGCGATTTTTTTCCTTTAAAGATTTATAACCTTTTCTTTCTCAAATCCATTCTTCTTTCTGGCTGGAGAGGAATTCTTCTCAATTTTCTTTCCTAGACAAACCCATTTTGTCCGGTTTCAAGAGGTGGTCAGTGCCAAGCCTTCCATATTGTCCAGGAATAATGGAGCCTGGAAAAAAGACTGTAACTGTAGGAGCTCACCTGATGAGGAATGCCTGTCCCCATTATCAGCCCTCATAATCCTCAAGGACACCGTGAAGCTGCCCCTCAGCCTCCTCCCTGCCTACCCTCTCTGCACTCCCCGCCTATGGCCCAGCTTCTACTCTGGGGTCGGCAGCCTCTCTGCCCGTTCCGAGCCAGGAGCAGGACTCAGCAGGCCTGTGGGGGACGTTGACAGGCCCAACCACTGGCCGCGGGAAAGTGAAATAGGGCAAGGAGGTAGGGAGGAGAAGTCTTAGGTAACAAGTGCTGGTGGCAGACGGTAGGATGTGGTGGCCGTTCTCTTCAGGGCCTCCCTACTCGCCCCATCCCTGCTGGAAGGATGGAGACATGGGCCAAGCATGGAAGGCCTCCCTCATGTCTTCTCCACGCTGGGGTAGGAGGGGAAGGGAATCTAGTTTGGTGGGTTCCAGAGTGTCCTTCCCTTGAGGGTCTCCCCAGTTTCCCAATTCAGGGGCTGCCGATGGAGCTTGGTTATAAAGGGGCTTACGGGGCCTGGGAAAGTACTTTCCATGGCAAGTGCTGAGCTGCTGAGTGTGTGTTGGAGCCGGGTGCTAGCCTCTCCACCTGTTAGAAATGTTATAGCCTTGACTTTCGCCTTGGCCCTAGGACTATCCGTCCCTTGCCTTGCTTGGAGAGAAGTTGGCAGAGAACAACATCAACCTCATCTTTGCAGTGACAAAAAACCATTATATGCTCTACAAGGTATGCCAGGAGGGAGGGAAGCTGTGGCCTGACTCTGGGCCCATGCTGACCCTAAGGTGAATGTGAGATTGGAACGTGGGTGGGGTGAAGCGGGGGTGAGGAGTGTTTACAGACATACTCTGCGTGGGGGAGACTCAAAGGAGGCGTGGACTATAGCCCTGTCGAGTGTCTAATTTGACCCTGAGAAAAACCTGGAAAATAGTATGAATTCCCATTTTTCAGTGATGAAATAGAACCACAGAGAGGCCCACTCTAATAGGAAAGGAAAATATAAAATGAAAATATGCAGAAAGAAAAATAAGGCATCTTATCAGGCTACACTGCTACTAGCAGTGTTCCAGAGTTTTATGCCTCAGCCTGCAGAGTGTGGGGGGCCGTGGGCTAGTCCGAGGCAGGAATTCCCAGAGAAAACAGTCAACATCCTGAGTGAATAAAACAGTCTGTGTGTGAATCTCTTATACCTGAAGAGACTTTTCCTGGGTCATTCCATGAACCATCATTATATTGTGGCAAATTTGTACCTGCTGGAATGAGGTGTTTCATGGAGAATTTCATCTAATGTGCATTTGAGGTTTTATCTGGCGATACCAGGTAACCTTATTTTTTTTTTTTTTTAAGAGGGTCTTGCTGTGTCACCCAGGCTGGAATACAGTGGCGTGATCATAGCTCACTGTAGCCTCAAACTCTCGGGCTCAAGGGATCCTCCTGCCTCAGCCTCCTGAGTAGTTGGGACTACAGGCACATGCACTATGCCTGGCTCATTTTTTAAAATTTTTTTTGTAGAAACAGGGTCTCACTATGTTGCCCAGGCTGGTCTCAAATTCCTGGCCTCGAGTGATCCTCCCACCCTTGCCTCCCAAAGTACTGGTGTTACAGGCATGAGCCATCACATGCTGCCTCATGGGCCGTTGTTATAAACTCTCCTCATGAGAGTGCTTTCTCACAACACAGACGATTCACATTTTGAGCTAGAAATCTCTGGGTGCATATGTAAGCTCAGAGTAAAGCCTGGCTCAGCTCTGACATCCTTTCAACTGAGAGCTTGTAAGAACTTAATCTGGAGTCCCTCTCCACCCCCGACCCCCAGCAGCCAGCCCTGGTTCCCTCTCCTTGCTCTTAAATACCCACAAAACAACCTCTGTCTGTCTGTGTTTTTCTATTGCTCCTGCCTGAGTTTATCACTAATAAGATGCCAGTTATATCATCTTGAGTTCTTCCTTTAATCTGAGTCAGTTTCAGAAGATGAAAACAAGGGATGAGGATTGTTTTTCCCTTTTTATTGGGATGATAGCAAAATAAAGCCCATTCATTTACAAATAGCATTTTTAGAGGGGTCAGCTGCACAGACTGTGCTGTGGTTCCAGATGTTCCAAGTGGGGAGAAATCCACCTTGGCTTAAGCCATCCTTGCTCAGGGAGGAGGCCCTCCCAGTGCACCGCAGGCTGAGGGCGGTGGCTGCTCCTGCCACTGTTACAAGTGACACACTCAGGTTAGTGCAGATGAAGAGGGAAGGCAAGGACTTCAAGCCTGCCCCTTTGCCACAGACTCACTCAGGTATCCAGAGGTCCTGGCGGGGAGTCGGGGGGTGCTTTCATATCTAGTTTCCCCTTTAAAACAGAGGCCAAATCTGAGACCCTTGGAAAAGTCACCCTTTTCACTCCTGAGCAGATGGGGTGCACTGTTGATGCTGAACCGGGAATGCCAACATAGACCAGGGAGAGAGGGCGAGAAAATCACCAGGAGCTGTGGACCCCAGAGGATACGCCATCAGAGTTGGTCGGGACACGCCAGAGGGGAGAGGGCTTAAGGCACACTTGGGGGAGAGACCTTGTCAGGTCTGTGGGATGGATAGTCCCCAGCCTGCTGCAGCTGGTCTCCTGGGCCAGTTCTTGCCTTTCCCGGTGGCATCCTCTTCAATTTACGGTGCCAGAGAGTGGCAGAATGTAGTGCTGGAGCCTTTCCTGTTCCAGCTCAGTAGAGCAGTGTTCACTCTGGTGGTGTAAAAGAGTAAAATGGACTTATTTCTTTTCTTTTCTTTCTTTTTCAAGAATTTTACAGCCCTGATACCTGGAACGACGGTGGAGATTTTACATGGAGACTCCAAAAATGTTATTCAGCTGATTGTCAATGCATACAGTGTAAGTCACCAGCTCTTGTCCCCACTGCCACCTCCATTCCTCCCGCTGCCACTGAGGCCCGGAGCTGGTGTGGGCTCAGGTGACAGCACACTGTGCTGCTGTGCTGGACCCCGCTCCCCCAGCCCCCTGGGTCTGACATCTTCCTCCTTCACTCAGGGTCAGGGTGGAGAAGGTCATCCTGCCTGATGCGCCTCCCCTCACCTCTGCGACCTCCACTCTCATGTCAGCTGAGCTCAGTGAGCCAACACACGGCTCATTCGGACTCAGGCCGGCTTGGGTTTGGACCCCGCTTGTGGATGGGTAGTGGTGTTCCCCACCATCCATTTGCCCGAGCTGAGCCTGCACTGCATTCCCTGCGTAAGGGCGCAGCGTGCCGCCGGGTGCTGGTGCACCGTGAGAAGTGAGAAGCGTGCGCGCTGACCCCCCCTCCCGGGGCTGGACTGCGGGAGCTCCTCGAGCTCAGGGAGCTCAGCCCACAGCTTCACACTGGCCTGGGAGAGAAGAATCCAAGGAGAATCAACATTCAGTGTTGGGGTCTGGCTGTGATCAGGTGCTTTCAGAGGGACCCCGAGTGCGCCTGTTAAATTCTGTGCTGTTGTAACTTGTCCTATTACTTGGCCCTGACACAGCCAGCGTGAGCATCTGTAGACGCAGGTTAGGAGTAAGTGCCACATCCCAAGCCACGGAACCGCTTCCCAAGCCTTTCTGCTTCCTACCCTCCTTTCCCTCAATTCCTAACACCCAACAAGTGCTTGGCTCAGGAGAGGGGCACGCACGACCTCCGTGCTGGGAAGGGTGTGCCCTCAGCGGTCCTTTCTCTCCTTGGCCCCATATGGTGTCACTTCCAGTGCCCGTCCACCCCCGAGGGGTCAGGTCATTTCCAGATTGGAGTTCAGAGTACATCTTCCTGTTAAAACAAAGTCGTACATAGAGTAAGTATGATTTAAGTAACAGCCCTAAACTTACATAAAATAGGTTTTTGTGGGCCCACCTGGGAACCTGACTAACCAATATGACATCACATCTGTGAGAAAAATCACTTTGCTTTCCCAGCAGTGACTGATTTGCAAGTGAGCACTTGGAACCCTGATTTTTCCAGTGCTGATTTTGTCCCCCTGCAGATGTGGCCCTGTTTCAAGTTACAAAGTACTGCTTGGCTAGACCGGGGCCACTAGGTAATGATGTCCCCGTCACTGGGAGAACCCCAGAGCTTGGGGCATGGCCAGCCCTGCCCTTAGTGTCCTGGAGCCTCGGCATCCTAAAGGTGGCATGTTGCGCAGCAGGGAGGGCTCAGGGCTGGTTTTCCCTCCCCTCTCCAGCCCCACCTTCTGTTGTAGTTAGGGGTCCTCTTCCTCTCACAGATGCTGATACTCCTGGAACTTCCTGTTGAGAGAGACGAAAGAGTCCCTGCCCCTCTCCACCCCACTCCCCGTCTACTCACATCCTCTTTTCTGACCTCTGGCCTTCAGGTCCTCTCCAGATCCCATGGCCTCCTCAGGACCCAGAGCCCAGTGAGACAGGGTCCCAAATTCACTGAGACTCTAGCGGTTTGTAGATTTCCACAGTGAGTGATTTGGTTTGCATTTCAGGAAAAGGGAGGCCGTTTGTGCTCAGTCCTGTGGCACCACAGACCTGCTGAGATGTAACATGAGGAGAGAGTGCTGAGAAGCAAGCGAGTGTGGGGGCAGGGGCTGGGCCTGCCAAGGGTCTAGGTCCTGTCTTACCCAGGGCTCCCCACTGTGAACCTCCTGGATCTCAAGCTCTGGGCACTGAACCGTGCCCTGTGCCGCTCTCCGCTTCCCTCTGAGGATGCGGGACCAGGCAGACCCCTCGGGGCAGAAGGGCACTGCTGCTGGACCCATGTTCATGAGTGGAGTGACCACAGCTTTCCTCCTGCTGAGTCAGGGCCTTGGGAAGAAACTGCTGACAATAGCCCTGTCCTGGGCCCTGGGGCGTGATGTGAGGATGTTCTCTGGGCTCAGGCGGGCGCTCCTGTCATTTCCACCCTTAGGTTCCCTCTAGAGCTCAGACCCCTGGGCGGCAGGCAGACCTCTGGGTCTCCCCCAAGAGCATTTGCTGGTGAAGGCACAGGCCCTCTGCTCCTGGCGGCTTTGATGAAGGAGAGCATCGTGACACACAGTTGCATGGGACCGGCTGGACGCCACGGGAGCCGGAAGGCATTGGGCCTAGCCTGTGTGTCACGTGGCTGAGTGGCTCGGCGTGTCCATGTTCGTGTTGGGACCACTGAAAACCAGGCAGCAGAGGTGTTGTTACTGGTTCCCTGGACTGGATCTCATAAATGCTTTGTGGTGTTCTTTCTCTGAGATATGTGCCATTGCCCTGAGCAGGGTTTGTTATATGTAAATTCATTTTCTTACTGGAAATCCAGGGACCCAGGGTCAGGGAGCAGGAGGGGAAAACACTGTGTGGTGGGCAGAGGGCAGGAGAGGAGCCCGCCTTCTGCCAAGGAGTAGGCTGCGGGAGTGAGCACAGAACATGATCTTTCTAGGCTAGAGCTGCATTCAGAACCTAGAATGGATCCCCTGAGGAACTGTGGGAACGTAGCCTTATTACAGCTTGACTGTGTGGGTTAAACTGGTTCCTGTAAGAAAATATGAAGTGAAGTGTATGGCTTATGAAAAACATTTGAAACTCAGCTCTTAAAAATGAGTGATTACTAGAATATTATCAATAATAACTATTTAGGCCTGGCGTGGTGGCTCATGCCTGTAATCCTAGCACTCTGGGAGGCCGAGACAGGAGGATTGCTTGAGGTCAGGAGTTCGAGACCAGCCTGAGCTAGAACGAGACTCCATCTCTACTAAAAATAGAAAAATTAGCCAGGTGTGGTGGTACGCATCTGTAGTCCCAGGTACTGGGGAGGCTGAGGCAGGAGGATCACTGGAGCCCAGGAGTTTGAGGTTACTGTGAGCTAGGCTGATGCCACGGCACTCTAGCCCAGGCAACAGAGTGAGACTCTGTCTCAAAAAAAAAAAAGGAAAAACATGTAAAATTTTTTAAAAAATAGCTATTCAAATTCAGTGGGAAATTTTAAAAACCTTTATTGAAATATGATAAACTATACAGATTTAAGGTGTACAACTTCATAAGTTTTGACACATATATACACCTGTGAAACCATCATCACCATCAAGATATTGAACATGTCCATCACTCCAAAATGTTGTGACCCTTAGTAATTCCCTATTTCCACGCCTCCCTTCAGCCTAAATATAAAAGAAATATATTAAATATAGAGATGTGAAACTTCAAGGTATTTGGAACAAAGTCTTGTTGGTTGAAGCCATGTTGGGGTATGTTGGCTGTCTGTATTGATTAGAACCTGTGATACTGTGGTATAATAAGAAATATGTATATGGATCTCTGTCTCTGCTTCCTGATATAAAGCTCCTAAAACCCTTGCAGATAGTGGGACTAGGAGAATTCTTTACTTTCATATTTGGTCTTTGGTCCTGGTTCCTGACACAGAGTTCCTATGGCCTTTGTAATTTCCTGGGTGGTAGAAGCATCTTTTGTTCTAATAAAGTAATTCTGGGTGGACTCCTAGATAACCTCAAGGTGGGGGCTGGTTTCCAGGGGAACCAACATGTAATTCAAGGGTTGGACCTTTTGGCCCCACCCCCTGACCTCCTGGGAGGGGAGAAGGGCTGAAGGTTGAGTTGATTACCAGTGAGTGGCCAATGATGCGATCAATAATGTCTATGTAATGAAGCCTCCGTGAAAACCAGAAAGGCCTGGGTTCAGAGAGCTTCGGGATGTGAACATGTGGAGGTTCCCGAAGGGCGGCTCTCCCAGAGAGGGCATGGGCGCTCTGTCTCCTTGCACGTACCTTGCCCTGTGTATTTTCTTCATCTGCTTGTTCATCTGCATCCTTTACACCTTTTATCAGTGTATCAGTAAACGTGTTTCCCTTAGTTCTGTGCGCCATCCTAGCAAATTGCTCAACCACAAGGAGGTAGAGGGCACCCTGATGTAGAGCCAGTCAGTCAGAAGCGTAGGCGACAACGTACTACTTGTAATTGGCATCGGAGGGAGGGGGCAATTCTGTGGTAATGAGCCCTTAACCTGCGGGATCCAATGCTCTCTCTGCGTAGGTAGTTGTTAGAATTGAATCCGAGCATCCCCAGCCAGTGCCTGCTGGCGAATTGCTTGGTGTGTGAGGACCCACCTCCACACATCTGGTGTCAGAAGTGGTGTGTTGAGTGGCATGTGAGAGGACAGAGTAGGAAAAATGGTTTGTTTTTTCCTTCAGAAAACCCATCTTCCTTGCCACTGCTTTCCAGCCAACAGGAAGGCCCAAGGCTGAGCTACAAGCTCCTTGCACTTGTCCTGAATTTTTTTTTTTTTTTTTGAGATAGAGTCTTACTCTGTCACCCCAGGTAGAGTGCAGTGGCGTCATTGCAGCTCACTGCAAACTCCAACGCCTGGGCTCAAGCAATCCTCCTGCCTCAGCCTCCTGAGTAGCAGGGACTACAGGTGTGTGCCACCATGTCCAGCTTTCTCCTGAATTGGAGCCCAGCGCAGGCCTCCAGTGTGTGTGGGGTGAGCTTTGGCCAGCAATAGAGGCTTTGTTAACTCTGTTCACCTGCTTCTCTGTCCAATCACGGCTCTGTCTGCATTGCACTCTCTGTGTCACCTGAGCATCTGAGCCGTGTGTTGTGCATTTCATATGAGTCATGCAACACATGACTAAGTGTGGATGTTGACTTTCACCTCCCCTAGCGTGCTGGCAAACCATCTGTGGGGACATTCTGAAAAGATTTTGGTCGGAGCATATGTAGCAGATGAAATGGCTGTGGTATTTGGCCGGACTGAGGAGGGAGCAAAATGGAAAGGCTATGTTTGATTTACTGTCGTGTAGAATGAAGTCTGGTGTACACATCTTTCGTTGTGTGTAATCTTCGACTCTTTGATTTATATATTTTTTTTCTTGCTATGCCAAATTTTTCATTGTGAGAAGTCACCACATCCTCCCAAGGAAGTGGGGCAGTGTGGCGTTTGCTCCGTGGTAGGTGCTGGTGAGAGGTTCTCTCCCAGAGCTCAGTGTGGGCCCAGGGGCCACACATACAGAGCATATGGGCATCGTGTGGCACTGAGAAAGGGGAGGTGGGACTCAGAGAGAAATCACAGGGGCCTCTTTTCAGAGTGGGAAGGAACAGAATGAGCTGAAAGCCACTAGAGTTGCATGTGGAGGGTGACGTCAGAAGCCGTGGTGTATTTTTCCCGTAGCAGAGCACATGTTTCTCTTTTTGGTGTTGCCATGAAGTCTGCTCCCGCCCTCTCCACAGCTGGCCTGACTTAAAGCAATTGCAGATGTGACCTAACCTGACCGAGTATTTAATAGGCTTTAAACTTCTGACATTCCTGACATTGTCTCCTTTTTCTACTCAAGGAGTGAGGAATCGTCTTCAGAGGCAAATCTGGTAGGAGTTAATTGGATTTCAGGAGTCACACATGGGAGTCTTCATGTGTAAGAACTGCGTTGCCCGTGGCTTTGATCCTGTTATATCCTGTACTTCATTCATTCATTCATTCATTCATTCAAGAAATACATACTAACAGTCTAATGTGTGGCAGGCATCACCTTGGTTACACCTTGGCAATAAAACAGTAAACAAAACGCAGGCCTGCTCTCCAGAACTCAGTCTTTTGGGGGTGGCTGACCCTTATAACCAGGACACAACCTCGTGATCTCTTTCCAAAGTCAGAGAGCTAGTTTCCAAAGAAGGAGTGCGTATCAGGCATGGGGTTGGGGAGCGCACAGGACGGGTGGAGAAGGCCTGCATCTTGTCCTGCCTGCCTCTGGCAGCTGAGCGACCCTGGACGAAGCCTTTTCTTTGGCCTGCTTCCACAAATGAGTGGTTTGAACTGAATCATCTCCACGGTTCCTGCCACCTGTAACATCTTAAGAGTTTCTGATTCCAGAGACTCTGTGAGGAACAGGAATAATACAGACTTAGATCAGAACACAGGGAGTCTACGGCCTGAGCAGAACATAGGATTCCATTTCCTTCCCATGACAGTTGCCAGTCTGTGGAATAGGAGCCCCAGTTTCTAGTACTCTTTCTCCCTCTGCCAAATCCTCCATTAAGGGTTTCACATGGCTGCTCCGGCAGATCTCGATGGGGAGTGTCAGTGCTTCCTTCCAGTGTTTTGTTTGTGAACCATGGGGCCCCCACACTTCAAGTGACTGCTCCCAAATAATTTTTTAAATACCTTCGATCTGCCTAGCTCTTTTATGATATGCTGTTTTATCTCATCCTCGTACTTATTCAAAATTATAAATAAATATTTTAAAATTTACCTTGTCTTTAAAAAAATAAAAAGTTATGCCCCTTAGCATAGCTGTCATTAAAGCTTCCATCCTTCTCTCCACCCATTCATTCATTCAACAAGAGATTGTACTCAGTCCCAGAGAGACATGTGATATGGCCCTTGGAATTCGCAACGCAGTGGGGAAGACAGATCTGTAAATAACGAATCATATTGCGCAGGAAAGTGCTGTGTGTGCTGAGTGGTGCTTTTGTGACCCTTGGCCGGCTAAGGCTGGCACTTCCAAGAGGAAGTGGATTTAAGAAGGATGGTATTTTTAGAGTTGCAGAAGCACTTAGACAATTTGTTGTAAAGGGAGAGACTATTTTTTGCAGAGAATATTTTCCACAAGCTGTTAATTTGCTAGGAAAACTGCATATTTTACTTATTCAACTTTAGCACTACATGCTCAGCAAAAAAAGAAAAGAAAAGAAAGAAAAGAAAACTTCTAAGAGCAAGAGGCAAGTCTGCCTGCCATTCTGGTCAGCAGCCGTACCCCACAGAGTGCACCTGAGCAGGGAGCAGGGCCAAAGGGCGTCAGCTGAGGTTGGGTTCAGAGCATGTCTGTGCTGTACTGTGTGTTTAGTGTATAAACAGATGGTTGTTTTTAAATTTTTGGTAAATTATGACCCCTAAATACAAGCCAATTATTTTTTCCTTAGTCTCCAAAGTGGCATCTGCCTTAGAGATTTTCAAGGACAGTTTTTCAAACTAATAGATATATAGAAAATTATACAAACTTTTTGCAAACTAATTACACTTGAGTATCCAGCATCCAGCTCAAAAATACAGAACATTTCCAGCACCAAGAAGGTCCCCCTGTGTCCTCTTCCATTGCTATCCCAAAAGGGTAACCATTAATGTTGCCTGTTTTTGAATTTCATATAAATAGAATAATGTACTAGATATGCCTTGTGTCTGCCTTCTTTCTGGCAATGTTGTATTTCTGAGATTTATCTATGTCATTGCATGCAGTTGTATTTTGTTCCTTCTCATTACTGTATGGTATTCTACAATGTGAACATAGCTCAGTTTGTTTGTTTTTTACCCCATTCTACTACTAATAGGCATTGGGGTAGTTTCCAGATCCTAGCTATTACAAATAGTATTCCTGTAAGCATTCTTGCCCGTGTCTTTTGGTGACACATGCATTTCTGTTGGGTAGAATCCTAGGGTGAATGCTAGGTCCAAGGTGGGCCTGAGCTTCAGTGGATGCTATTTGATGGTTTTCTAAAGGGTTATGCCAAGTCACTCCCCCAGCAGAGTATGAGAGCCCCTGTTGCTCTCATCCTTTGCAACACTTTATGTTTTCAGTCTTTTATTTTTTTCTCTTCTAATGGGTAATTTCGACTAGATTTTTGTTTCATTCACCCTCTTGAGAACATGATCCACACATGAAATTGGATTCTCTTGTGCAGTTTCAAACTCGTGAACGTGGCCCTCCCCTGATGGGGCTGGGTGTGAGCGTGAGGATGACAGGGTGGCTTCCTGGAGAACATGCCCGCTGGGCTGACTCTGAAGGATGGTGAGGAGCTACCTGGGGGAGAGAGGAGAGAAGGGCCCGTGGGCAAAGGCACATACCTGGCACGTGTGAAGGCCCGAAGCCAGGAGAGCACATGGTAAGATTTGAAGGACTGTGTGTCTGAGACTGAAGGTGGGGATGAGAGGTGGCTCTGGAGAGGTGAGCAGGGACAGAGCCTAACAACCCCTGAAGCAGATAATAATACCACACGGCAGGCAAACGCTCATCGACTTCTCTAAGCTCACAGAAGGAGACCTCAGGCCAGGTCTACCAAGGTGGCGAGTGGGAGTAGCGGGAAGGAAGAGGGTGAGGGAGCCCCGGGAACCAAGCTCACTGGCTCTTCCCTTGCTTGGGAAGAGCTGGAGGAAGCCATGTGGGCATCAGAAAACCAGTGTGGGTGCACCTCGGCTGCGGCCTTTACTGAGCGGTTGGGCTTCGTTTTCTCTCTCCATCCAGAGCATCCGGTCTAAAGTGGAGCTGTCAGTCTGGGATCAGCCCGAAGATCTTAATCTCTTCTTCACTGCCACCTGCCAGGATGGTGTCTCCTACCCTGGTCAGAGGAAGTGTGAGGGCCTGAAGATTGGGGACACGGTGAGTGCTCACCCCAGTTCACATGAGCTCTGTTAGGATTGGTCATCAGTCTCTGGGTTCTGATAACTTCTGTGACGTAGTAGAGTCCTCTGGGAGCTCATGTCCTGTCTTCCTGTTCAGTATCCTGGGGGGCGGTTCTGAAGCCTACTCTGCGGTGTGTGTTTGAAATCCCAGCTGGACTTGTTAGAGGGCCCCAGTCAACAGGCTCCCACGGTGCATTGCCACCTAAGGCTTCTCAAATTGACATTGTCCCCTTGGTGTTTTAAATCATTGTCATCTTAGCTTGAAGGGGATGTAGTCAGGTGGAAGAGTTTGGGCGGGAATCTAAGAGACCTGGCTTTTATTCCCAGTCTTCTACACTTGCTCTGTACCTTGGATAATCAGACCCTCACTTTTCCTCTCTGTAAAATGGGAAGGAAACCATCCACCCATTCTGATTTGATGAAATGGAACAGGTGACTCTACAGCAGTGGAGGGCACAGATGCCTTGTCAGCTCAGGCTTATGTAAATGATGTGTAAAGATGTGTACCTGTGAGCCACACCAAGGACTTGAGGGTGGGAGCAGGGAGGTGGATATATGTGGGCAGCGAGAACTCAGATGCAGACCCTGGCACAGAGGCGGGCAGGGTGGTGATTCAGAGCTGCCCACACGGCTTCTGGAGGTCCCTGCTGCTAGGAGCGGACCAGGAGACCATTTCTGACTTGCTTTATTGACAGTTCCATTGCTCAGGAAATAGAAAGCCAGTGAAGGAACACTCTCTCACACACTTAAAAGAATCTGGTTGGAACCAGAAAAATTATAGAGACCTTAAAATCAGATGAGTGTATCCTCTGGGCATTCATAAGCACTAAAGATGGCCAAGGTGAATATAAGCCAACTTGCCCCTGGCTCGAAATGAGGGAAAGAGCTCGAGGAGACGCAGCTGTAGCGGCGTGGCCAGTTACGCCCCAGCTGTGGTCTCCTGGGGTTTCCTCACCGTCCACCGTGGCTCCTTGCCCATCTCCCCTTCGCAACTGCCCTTGGCCCGCTTTACAGCACAGGGACACACCTCACCCTTTCCAGATCTTACCGTGGCGCCTCACACCACCAAACAAAGGGATCGTTCAAAATACGATATCGAACTCAGGAAAAGGAAAGACTCTGATGACTTGCTAACAAATCCTTTTCTAAGACAGGTTGCTTCCAAGTTTCTTCTGCTTTTTACAAGCTTGAAAGAAGGCCTGATCGAGTTGGCAGGTGACAATTCATGGCAAATGATTATGTATGGCATTTCACTGAGAGGGCATTCATAGAACAAGGTGACATTGCCGTAACAAAACTCCTTTTCCCATCTTTCTATTTATGTGAATGTAGATTTGGGGGCTTAAATCTCTACAAATGATAAATGGAAATATAATTGATGCCAATCCCCATCTTGTTTAGCAATAAGTAATATTATTATACATCTGTATGAACTATTTGGGGGGAAGCCTCATCTCATTAAAGAGGCCCTAATAAAATTTTACTTTTTATTTTTCATACTTGTCAAAAGTTGCAATTTATTTATGTTTTGATCCATTATAATGATTACTCAATCCAGATAAATTTTTTAAAAAGGCCCTAAAGCTATACAGTCACAGGATTTAAAGAGACAGTTATGAAAAAATGGAAGGAGGCAGAAATGACCAAAAAAAAAGAGAAAACACCCAACAACACGTAAGTGAATTTTATAGATCTGTGGGTGGAATGTTTGCTTCAGTGTGTCAGAAAAGCTGAAAAATGGTGCATGAAATACACCCACACAAGGAACCCTTTAGTTGGAGAAATAGGTAAGTGGACGAGAAGGGGAGAGGGCTGGACTGTCTAACCAGGGATACGGAACACACACAAGACATGGTTTCAGGAAGGCTCTGGACAATTTCTAATGACTTCCTTACGAATAAGGCAAATGAGATGGTTGACGACAGCGCAGTCAGGCAGATTCGTAGCGAGTAAACATGCTTTCTAGGAGTGTTGATAGCGTTCACCGGAGGGAGGGCTTGACTGAGGTTCGGACATCTCTTGTGTCTTACTGTTTACTACTGGCTGGCGTTGGACTCGTGGGAAACCTTTTTATCACATGTGAAGGGTCACCAAGCTGAAGAAAACGACTTTTCTTAGAAAGCAGGAAAACCGAGATTTAAAAATGTTTCTCAGAATTGAGCTGGATTGAACTCTTACATTTTAGTTCCCAATATTACTAAGATATAGGAAACTTGGTTTGATAGTAAAAGAAAAACATCTGGCAGGTTCTAATGGCTCAAAGGCTCAATGCAAATAACCAGTATTACTTCAGAAAAAAAAAGTACTGCCAATTGAGCCTGTGTTAATAGAAGTATTTTGAAACCGCAGAGATAAAGATCCTGCTCTTCTTTGTCCAGGGCAGACTTCTTCTGGAGTTCTATGTTCGGTTCTTTTTTTAAAAGGAAAAGAGACAAACTACTATCATGATGAATTGTCTAGAAACCAGGAGGGCCAAAGGAATTGACATTTGTTGATAATAAGAACATAAAATCAGAACTCTTACAGATGCAAGAAACTGAAGCCAATTTATGCTGCCTTAAGTGAAAAAGAAAATCATTATAAAATATATTGGGGTGCCTTATGGAACTCAAGAGGGAAACAGACTAGACAGTGAGTGTATGTTCCCCAGCTAGCTCCCGGCGAGAAAGACATTGTTACTCATGTCGACAGATGAGAAAAGCTGAGGCACAAAGAACCGTTGCCCGAGGTGCACAGCCAGTAAGCCTCAGAGTGGAAATTCAAAGCCAGGGCACTCTGGCTCTGCAGCCAGCTCCTACACACCTGTCTCCTGCTTCTCGGAGTCCGTGGTTCTGCTCTCCCGCTGCTATTTCAAAGGACTGGTGTCGGCACAAAGCAGGACAGTGAGGCACAGGAGCCTCCGTGGAGAGGTCACAGGTTACTGAGTGTCATCACCCTACCACATTCAGTTCATGCAGCCTGCGGCCAGGCGGGGACGGGCTCGCTCATTGCAGGGGGGCCACCTGAGATCTGGGGATGTGAGCGACCCGCCCAAGCTCACCCAGCTGAGCAGCAGTGGACTCACAGCCCAACCCAAGGTCTTTCCACTCCAAGCCGGGTCATCTCACTAATCCTTGCCTCCCTATTCCACAGGGAATCACATTAGTTACCATTCAATGGGAGCTTGTAACGCACCCCGTCCTGGCAGGGGCGTTAGTGCTGCCTTGTCTGCTTCCTAGAGAGCTCTGTGAGGTAGCCGTTACTTCCCCATTTTATGTATAAAAAGCTAAGGCTCAGAGGGGGCCTGAGACACTTGCCAGATGCCCACTGCCTGAGCCACAAGCAGCTGGAGTCGAATCTGAGACTCCTGAGGCCACAGTCCACGCGTTCCCCTCACGCCGCGTGCACTTTGGGACTAAAAGCTTCAGAGAAGTGTACA
Source organism: Avahi laniger (assembly GCA_963575035.1). Taxonomy (NCBI): domain Eukaryota; kingdom Metazoa; phylum Chordata; class Mammalia; order Primates; family Indriidae; genus Avahi; species Avahi laniger. The sequence continues at coordinate 41,384 of CAUYSK010041680.1, read as the reverse complement.
TCGGTGTCATTGCCGCTTGAGTACAGATGCTGTAGTGTAGATTTTGCTTTTTGCTGGGATACTTTAGAAAAATAGGGAAACTATCCAGAAAAACATTTTAAATGGCAGTTTTTCACAAAAGTGAAAAATCTCTGATATATTGGGATGATTTTTAGAGCATTTGAAACAATAATACAGGAAGGGTGCATCTCTCCACACTGGCCACCTTTGACAGCTCTTCCTTGGGGAGCTGATGGCCCCGGGGCAAGCCTCCCAGCTGGATGTTAATTTCTTCTCACTGTCCTGGCATTATTGTCTTGCTGTCCAAGAGCCACGGTCACATGGCTCCTGGCTCCACTGCAAGGGATGCGGGTTTTGTTTTCTGTGAGTGGAGACAGGCTGGCACGGAGCGTCCACTCTGCTCGTCAGAGCCGGGCATGGTGTGCTCACAAGGGCCAGGCCAGGCCAGCAGCCATGAGGGGCAACACTCTTGTGAGCCGTGCAGCAGTGGAGGCAGACCTGGCTATGGTGTCTGTGGGTCCCAGTGCAGAATGAAACTGTGGGGCCCATGTTCACACATTATTAAGAATTTCAACCCAGCAACAGAAGAGCATTAAAGTAAGCATGGGCCCTTCTGAGTGGGGTCCCTGTGCGACTCCGCAGACACACGCCCACGGAGTCTGCCCTGGCACGAGGGGTTGGGGGGCTTTCCCTTTTTGAGGAAGAAGAAGGGTCTGTCAACTCCTGATCCCTGCGACAGAAGGGGTACACTTCCAGCTGGGGCCAGTCCGATTTTCTCACCCTTGGCCCAAGAAGGCAAACTCTCCCTCCCTCCTCTCGGGCTGCACTGTATCCAAAGAGTTGACAGTTGGGCTTTGGCAACCGGGTGTGTTACTGGGTATGTGACTGTTTCCCTCTGGACATTTGTCCCAAGGGCATACATTTCAGAACTGGAAGTCCACTTGTGTTCAACAAATGTTTACATGCCAGACACTTGCTCACCCAGGATGTACAGATGAAGCAGACAGGTCAGGGCCTCAGGAGCTGGCGGAGGAAATAACCAAGCATAGAGGGTGACAAGTGGCATGATAAAAGCCAGGCGTGGTACTTCAGGAGCCCAGGGAAGAAGGGCCCAACATTGCAGAAGGGGTGCTGTTTGGGCTGAGGCTTGGAGCACGAGTAGTTTTCCAGACATAGAAAGGGAGGGCGGGGTGGTCCCACTAGTGGGCATAGCGCGTGCAGATCCGCAAGGCGAGTCTGCTAGGACGTGGAGAGCATCTCCCTTTTGCAGGTGGAAAGCAGCTGAGGGGGGTGGCCATGGAGGTGAGAGGAGTGGCCTGAGGACTGAAGGGAGAGTGGCCAGCTCGGGCCCCACGGTGGGACAGATGTGCCAAGCTAAGGGGTCTGGCCATCATGTGGCAGGTGGGTTCCATTCCTTGGCACCACGAGTTAGGAGGGCTGTGGCCAAGTCAGGCATTGGTGGGGGGTAGATGAGAGTATGGGGCACAGCTAAAGGGTCTAGGAACTCCCCTGGATAAGAAGGGGCAGGAGAAGCAGACAGAGTTCAGTTGTCACCAGGCATCGCAGGGTCTGGCCTATGGATGAGGACATGGTCCATGGGTGGGGCAGCCTTGGGACAGCTGGATGAGTGGCAGCCAGACAGATCTCACGTGGTCATAATCACAGCTTCCTGCAGAGGTAGCGAGGGGCAGGCAAGGGCTCTGTGGCACTTCCAGCCAGAGGTGGTGGTTCTGTGACTCCACTGTGTTCTCCGGGTTAAGACATCTGTCCCGTAAGAAGCAGGGAGGTGGCCAGGGCTGAGGGCCGAGGATGTCCTCAATGAGAAAAGCTCTTTGAATAGAACTTGGAAAGCCCCAAATCCAATGAGGTGCTCTTCTCCAGTGGGTTCTCTTGTTTCCATAATTTGTCTCCCCTAATTCCCCTAATTGTAACACCAACAAGGGCTCACAGAGTGGACCCAACCACTGGGAGTCCATTTTCTCATTAACTAGCTTTGACATATCAGCATGTGAGAGGCTGGCTGTGCAGCTAACACTGACGCCTGGCACAAAGGGCCCAGCGAACCCTGCCACGGGCTTCCCACAGCACGCCCCCCCATGCCAACCCTTGCCAACCCCTGCTCCTGTCCACTCCTGGGGCTCTCTATCCTGTGCCCGTCCCAGCTCTTTGTTTTGTTGAGATCTGAGTGAATCTGGCATCCGTGTAGCCCTGCGTCTGGTGGGTTTGGGCTGGGGACTGGGCAGCCCTTTTGAAAGCATGTGTCAGGCCATCAGCCTGCGGGGGAACCTCTACGCATCCCAATGAAGTTCTAATAACAAGGCTGGGCGGGAGGACTGCTTGCCTGGGACCTTCCATCAGAAGCTCAGAGTAGAAGAATCGCAAGTCTCCCGGAACTGAGGCATCTTCAGTTATCAGTCGGAGCCTTCAGCAACTGGGGAAGGGACACGAGGAAGCCTCGTTCCAGCTGTCATCCAGCCTCCCTGAATTCTTTCCTCATCCCGTAGGGACAGTGGGTGCTCTGGAAGGAGGGGTAAGCGAACAGACTTCCTTGCTGTTCCCCAAGTGCTTTTTATAGTATTCCTGTGACCAGCAGTGGCTGAGACCCAGTGGCTGCAGTGGACAGAGCAGTTCTCTGGTTATCAGGCACCTGGCTGTGTGCCAGGCCGCAGGAGGCAGGCAGATGGCACCTCCATCCTGCTGATGCCTTGGCTGGGGAAGGCTGCGGGACCTGCTTGAAAGGCAGGCAGACAGTGCCCGTGGGTGACGGAGGCGGTGCTGATTCAGGGGTTCCCTACTTCCTTACATACCTGGCAGACACAGACACACCAGCAAGAGGTGGGAGATTTAGTTCTTGCTTTCATTACTTTATCCCTTAGGCAAGTTTCTGTGGGAGAAGGTTGCACTCACAGGTAGATACTCCCCACAGTTTTTCAGTAATTCAGTGACTTTGGCTCTTGGTCCAGATTATTCCTTTGTAGTTTGTTCTGTTTCTGACCTACAGATGCCTTGCAGTGCAAAGACTTTTCCTTTAACAAGTCCAGCAATTGTAGCTTAGGAGTATAGGCCTTCCACTGTAGCTTGAAACAAGCAACGAGAAACTTCGATCGAATCACTGTTTCTCTCTGGGGCCCAGAAGGGAGGGATGGCATCGGCCCCTCTGCGTTCTTGATGGCCCTACCCCTTCCCATCTGCACACTCAGGTCATTCCCAACCCAAGGCAGGGAGATTTGGAGAAGCCTCTGGCCACCACTTTGAGGTCACCATCAGTGGTCCCTGCAGGGATCTAGGCTGGCTCTCCCTCTATACCCAGATCTGGACACTGGGTACCTTCCTCATTCTGCACTTCTGAGAGGTGATATGCTAAGGAGGGCACAGGCCCGGTTCTCGGCCCAGTTCCATACCTCGCCAGACTAACTTCCCGGATCCCACCAACCCTGCTTCTTCTCTGGAAAGGTCAGGGTGCCTCCTCCTAGCGCATATTGCAAGAGATGCTGGTGGAAACGCCCAGCACAGTGCCTCGTGCACAGCAGGTACTTGGCAACCGGTAACTATTAGTGTCATTAACAGACTTCAATGCTGGAGTAGATTCCCATCTTGTTTCTTGTCCTTGAATGCCTCTTTGTACCTCGAGGCCTCAGAACTTAGCCTTGAACTTGCTCTTGTCCGTCTTTCCCCTTTTTCCTTCTCCTACCCACCCCCAGAGACGGAGGATGAAGCAGAGCTAGTCCAAACTGTCTGCTGCTGGCTTGGTGCTTCCAGGGTCTTCTGACTTTGGGTCATTGTCCTCTGCTCACCTGTGCATGCACATCTCGTTGAGACTCTTGGCTACTGCTGAGCCCTGGGTGTCTGTTGTCCAGGCCTCTGGAGCTGTGGTTTTCTGCCAAGCAGGACTTTAGCCAGGCTTTAGGGAGCCAGGTCTGTCTTCCTGCTCAGTCCCACACACCCACACCCCCAAGCCCACCCAGGGTGTCCCTAGATGTCGCAGCATCTGAGGAGAGGCCTTTAGAAGTAGTAACCATCTCTAAGTGGTGGGGATCTGTAGAATGTTTAGAAACTGATATTTTCGGTGCTCTCGAACATTGTTACTGAAGAATGCTCGGTAAAGCAAGTTGATGATTTTTCAAAATTAGCCTTATTCCAACCCAAATAATAGAATTAAGAATAGTAATGGCTGAAAGTGGTTTCTAACCCACTCTGAGCTTCAGAATGATCTGAAGAACCTTTTGAAAGATAAAGACATCTGGGCCCAGATGCAGTGAGTCAGTTTATGGAGCAGGCTGGGCCCTGCCTGTCCAGGGAGCAAGGAATAGCCGTCGCAGGGAGGAGCACTTCGTGTGGCGTCCCGTCATGGCATGCCAGCGCCTGCCTGTGCATTTCTGTTGGATGCAGAGCGTCCTGCTCCACGGGCCCCGCTGGGTGATTGAACCCCTCGTGGCCCCTTTCCTCAGTGGGGTGAGGAGGAGAGGGTGGGAGAGTTGTGCTCTAGTTCCTGGAAGAATCAAACCAAGCCTGGTCCTTGCTTTCCTGACATCCCAGCCTGGTGGGCAGCCGACAGGCCTCTCTCCTGCACCATCTGCCACCCAGCTAGGCCCACCTTGCTGCCTGTTTCCAAGGCAACTTGTGAGAAACTCCAGAGTTAGAAACACTTCTTACATGTTTTGTTTAAAAAGAAAGTCTCGCCACATATATGGCGCATTGCATCAGACAACTCTTCTTTAAGACCTCAGGGCCATGGGCTGATTGTGGAAAATGCAGCCGCGAGAATCATTCACAGTGGAGGAATTGGGGCCTGGGGTTTTCGGGTGAGTCTGCAGAGAGCTTGGGAGTCATTCCTTTGCCGGCAGGGAAGGAACCCTCTCTACGGGGGCAGGCGGGTGCTCTGCACCCAGAGTGCCACCGTGCCCCTGCGTCTAGCACCAAGCCTGGCACAGAGGCGGTGCCCAGGAAATATTCACCGACTGAACGACTTAAAATGGACAGGGAAGAGGCGTCTTGCAGGAGGGGTGGGGAGAGGACAGGGTAGAGGAGAAAAGAAAGGGGAGAACAAGGATTGCGGAAACGTGCCTGAGTCCTCGTACCTTTCTGCGGAAGCCCATTTCCTCAGGGTCACGAGGCTGCACAGAGGTGACGAATGTTGAGGAACCAAGCACAGTGCCCGTCACGTGTTAGCATGCTTGAATGGTCTCTCCTCCAGAAAGTGCGAGAACTCGCTGATTCTGAGGTTTCTTCCTGTTAATAGTTGGGCCATTTCGGTGGATCTGCCTGTCGCGTGGAGAGGGCTGGAGTTAGCGGCTGCTCTTCATCGGGAGCCTACGGGAGTGCTTGGGTGGCCCCCTGGGTGATCGGGAAGGCCACAGTGTTCCCTCTCTTCCTTCTGCCCAGGCATCCTTTGAGGTGTTGGTGGAGGCCCGGAGCTGCCCCGGCAGACACGTGGAGCACATGTTCGCCCTGCGGCCCGTGGGATTCCGGGACACCCTGGAGGTGGGGGTCACCTACAACTGCACGTGCGGCTGCAGCGCGGGGCTGGAGCCCAATAGTGACAGATGCAGTGGGAATGGAACTCACGTCTGCGGCCTGTGCGAGTGTAACCCCGGCCACCTGGGCACCAGGTGCGAGTGCCAGGAGGGGGAGAACCAGAGTGTGTACCAGAACCTGTGCCGGGAGGCGGAGGGGAAGCCGCTGTGCAGCGGGCGTGGGGACTGCAGCTGCAACCAGTGTTCCTGCTTTGAGAGCGAGTTTGGGAAGATCTACGGACCTTTCTGCGAGTGTGACAACTTCTCCTGTGCCAGGAACAAGGGAGTCCTCTGCTCAGGTAGGTGTCCCCAGCAAGCACTTTTGCTCTGAGCCAGACCAAGGCCCAGGTGCTATTAGGACAGCCTCCCAAAGCCTGCCTTTTACTCAGGGTGATGGAAAGTGTCACTACCACGGCTGTCCTGGGAGAAGACCGTGGACAGCCTTGCCCACCTTGTATACAGTGTGCTGTATACGATGGCAGAGGGCACTGCCATAAAGTGTGGGCTCAGGGTTGGAGGGGCCTGCATGTGAGTCATCCAGCTTGTTCCCAGTTAATGCAGGACTGTTCTGCACAGCAATCCCCACAGGTAGAGCTATTCAGTCTCTTCTTGATTGCCTCCTTGGGACAGGGAGCTCACTGGAGCTGATAATGGCCATCCACTTGTTAGACATTGTAGTCATTGCTCACTGTTGCTCCAGAAAATCCATACATTCTTACTGACTTAAAATGGTACACATTTATTCTATTACAATTCTGGAGGTCAGAAGTCTAATATGGATCTTATTCAGCTAAAATCAAGGTGCCAGCAGGGTTGCATACCTTCTAGAAGCTTTAGGAGAAAACGTATTTCCTTGCCTTTTCCGGTTTCTAGAGCTGCCTATATTCTTTGGCTTGTAGCTCCTTCTTCAGTTTTCAGAGTCAGCTGCGTAGCATCCTCAAATCTTTCTCTGACTCTGCCTCTGCTTCTGTCACCGCATCTCTCTCCCTGATGCTCCTGCCGTCCTCTTACATAGGACCCACAAGGATAAATCAGGAACGTCTCCCCATCCCCAGTCCTTAATTTAATCACATCCGCAAAGTCCCTTTTGCCAGGTAAGGTAACACGGTCACAGGTTAAGGGATTAGGATGTGGATGTCTTGGGGCGGACTGTTATTCCGCCTGCCTCAATTTCTTCTTTGTATTGAACAGAAACCTGTTTCGTAGTAACTTCCTTGCAGTGGTTCACTTTCTAGATTCCCTGGAACAACCTCTCGAACATCTGAAAGCTTCGTTGTGTTTCTCTGTCCTCTCTCTTTACCTAGGCTAGACACCCCAAGTCTCTTCCTTCTCCGAAGGCTCTGTCATTTGCTAAGTGTGCTTCACAGAATCGGGCGCGATATTTCTCGTGCTAGATAATGAAGGCTCCGTCCACAGTTCAGCTGAGCATCTGTTTCCTGTGACCTGGACCTTCCACTTCCACCGACGCATCCTAGCAATACATTCACTTTCTGTTAAGGAGTCACATTACACGCTTGAGCTTGATTGTAATTTCACTACCAAAAGTTTGAGGGTTTTTATTTTTTGAGTGAACTAGAGCCAAGCCAAGTTTTCATTGTGTCATGTTCGAGTGCTGAATTTCTCGAATCTGCTCACATTTACATTGATTTACATGGACTTTACGCTGACTCCAGTTACATGGCGAGTTGGCAGTTCCCATTCTGCAGTTGCATTCTGACGAGATACTTTAAAATCATGTCTCAAAGGGGCCGTTCCGTCCAATACCATGCCACCTACAAAGATTGTAAACAGAACCGTGTTAGGCAGGACTGCAGTTTCTTCTATGAACTATTATCTGTGGTTTCTAGAATTCCCTCTTTGAGAACAGTCTTCCAATTGGAAAGGATTGATTTGAAAGGGACTTGGGTTTCAGCTGGGAAGAGAAAGCATGAGGTGCATCTGAAGCAAATCAGGAACGTGTAAACGATGTGTCCCATGGGAGGACCAACTGTCCCTCCATGGTGGGTTGCATAGACGCGGGTTAGAGGGTGCAGCTTTCTGCAGCAGACCTCACTATGAGATCAGCATGAGTGCATCACGGGGGGATGGGGCCAAAATGTTCAAAATTGGAATTGCAGCAGAAAGTGCAGGATATAGGTATGCCATAGCGCAGTAAAGTAAGTGGAAACATCAGGATTTGATGTGCCAACCATGCAACGGGGATTGACTCTTTCTCCATCAAAGTGATGATAGGTTGGTATTAGCTGGACGGCTCTGTCTTGGTTAGCAGAAAAAATGTGGGCTCAGTAGCAGGCAGGCCTGGGCCCAAATCCCATCACACCACACGCTGGTTGTGTGACTTTGGGCACAGAGTTGTGAGGAGTAAGGGAATGCGTGTAAAGCACCGAGCACACTACTTGGCACGAGAGGAGGACGCGCCCAATGCTGGCTCCTTTGTGAGTCAGTGCCGCACCCCCTGGGGAGCCGAGGCTGGTGCCTGGTGTGCAGGGGAGGCCCGCCTCACCCCGAGAGTCCGCAGGCTTTGCCTAATCAATTCCAGCATGGTGGAATGGAGTTTCCATTCCCCTTAGTAACCACAGTAAAATTTCCAAGAAGCCCGCGGTGTCCGTAATTGTCTTTTTAGCAGTGTTTTTCTTTTAAAGAGATAATAGCAAACATGACAGAGCTGTCTCTCCATTTTCTTCAGGCCAGAAATAACCCTCTGATATGTCTTCACCCCAGAAGGCTGCCGTGTCCGTGCTGCCTGGGAGCAGGGGCTTCCGCGTCAGACGACACACGCACATTTCATCTACAGTTTATCAGCCCATGGCCTTGGTCGTCTTGGGCTTTTGCTTTTCCTGCCTTTAAAGATGGACCAACACCACTTGTTTGTGCATTCTTTTGAGACTTGAAGGGGACGACAGAGATGAAGGCCCTGGCCTGGCGTATGCTAGACGCCTCCCTCCCTGGCCGCCTCTCCCTCTCTGAGTCGGGACGTTTCTCCAAATAGTGCGGGGCCTGGGAGGCGCAGGGCGAGTGGGAGGTGGGTGTGAGTGGCCCTCGGTAGGGAAAACTTGTCGTTCGGGAAATAGGAATATTCTGTAACTGAGTGAACACTCAGCTTTTTTTGCTTAACCACCAGAACCCACAGTTCTTCTGAGTTCATCTTGCATCTCAGAATTCTGCCAGGCCTCGTATCCACAAGGCCCCGGGTGCTCTTTCTCTTGCTCTTCCCTTCACCCCATGCGATCCTGTGGTGTCGGGAGACTCTCGCATGTCACGGGGTAGAAAAACTGGAGGGTCGCCAAGCCCCTGAGGCTCCCAGATGAGTGATGCTTAAAGTCCTAACTCCCCGGGATTGCTGTGGCCAAATGTCTTCTTTTGCCCTCACTGGAAAAACTATACACAGTCATTAAAGAAAACTTGAAAAATACAGGGAAGTTGATGGATGTGTGGTCAGTCTGCTGTCTGTCTCCTTCTCGGTGACCAGGATTAATTTGGACCATCTGGCAAACCAGACAAGGGGCTCGTTCCACCCTCACTGTCTCACACACGTCCCTTCCAAAGCTCTGTGTTCAGTCGGGAGAACGACCTTTCCAGAGACCTGGGGGATTATCCTGAAGTCTAGAATATTCTGAAGAGTAGAAAGAAATTTTTTAAATCATCTATAATTTCATGACTCATATTTTAAGAGGTTTCTCTCCATCTAAACTTTTTTCTAAGTTAATGTGGGTGGGTTTGTGACTACATACAATTTCGTATCTTTCTTTTTTTCATATGATATTATATCCTAAGAGGTACTTGGAGTTGCATTACTTTAGTAAATCGTTGATTAGCGCATTTTGACTCTTTCCCTTGCACCCCCAAGTAGCCTCTTCTACCCTTCATTTTAAAAGCAACAACTAGTTGAAACATGAAGCTTCTGGGAGAAAATAGTTTCTGGAATGAGGTCATTGTTGTGTTTGACAATTTAGGAAGGACTTAGAACTGAGCCCAGCTCCAGGCAGGACTTGATAACACACGTCGCTGCAGCGGCTCCTCGCACTGGGCTGCGGCACCCAGCGTGTTCTCTCTCGAACCCTGCGGCTCATTCAGGAGGCAGCTGTGAATGGAGGGGGTGAGGAATTCCAGCCCCCCGTTCCTTGGCACCTGTGGTCAGCTTGGGGCTCCCGCTCTGGAATTGTTTGCATTGGTTTTGAGTTCTTGGGTCACTGCTACATTTAGGGTTTTTGTGGGAGAGAAGCCTATTTCCCAACCACCACTCTTGAAGGTGCTGACTCAGAGCCTCCCAACAGCTGACTTCAGCATTCTCTCACAGTTTATCTCCTCGCTTTCCCCTGCAGCCTGTGCTGGAAGGAAATCGTGTGGCCGTGGTCTGTCTCCAGATGGTGGTTGGGGGGTGCGCTTGAAGCAGTGGCCGAGGGCAGGACTAGGGCCAGAATCGGTGGGGTCACCCTGGAGAAACTCCTTGCACCTTTCTGGTCTTTCCATATATATGAGGCTCATAGTCCTTGCTCCCTACCTAAAGACAGGACTGCGGGGAAAATGCAAGTGATTGCAGGTTTGGAAGATGTTATCCGTCATAAAAATGAGTAGTGAAGCAAATCAGACTGAGGTCTGGAAGCAGTTGAACAACTCTGTTACTACTTTTGTGACATGCTGTCGTGGGAAGGTGTGTGCACGCAGGGCTCTGTCTCTCCCACTGGTTTCTAGAAGCACGACCGAGAAAATGGTTCTGTCTGGACTATCTGTGTGTGTGTAAGGAGAGCCTCCTGGGGCCAGCGTGAGGGTTTCTATTCTTCTGAGTCTCATAAAGTGTCGACCCTTCCGAGATCCTTTACTAATGGAATATGAGAACAGGACATCTTCTGTTCGGTCTTTTTTAATGGAGTAAAAGATTCTTGCTCAAACTTTGTCATTCTCTGTTGGTTTCTATGCCCCGTTTGTTTCCTGAGGTTTGAGTTACTCGCTCATGGTAAACTGTTGAAATCAGTCTCACCCTGGATGCTTTCAGCAGTCCCTGTATTGGAGTACCTCGAATACCTTGCTAATGGTCAGCCTACTGCTTGTGTTTCATGTAATGAGAAAATTTAAATCAAATAGGATATAGAATTTTGAACAGAATCCTTTTGGTCTCATGACTGTGAGATTCCAAAAGTACATCTAAGTAAGGTCTCTTATGTATATAGTGCCTTTATAATGTGGCAAGCAGTCAGAGGTCAAGGGGCATCTGCTGTCCCCTCCCAAACGTAAAAAAATGGAGCACAACACTGGTGGCAACATTCCTAGCAGGCCAGGGCCAGCCTTCAAGCACAGTTCTGGGGCTGGGCTGACAGTTTCCAGCAGACTTAACAAAGTTCTCTTAAACCTCTTCAGTTAAAGGTACTTCTGAGATTAAGGCTAAGTTCTACCTTTCTTGATTCTCGCCAAATGAAATACCTCCCATGGCAACAGTTATCCAGATATGTTTTTTAAAGTATTTCTCACCATATTTGTATTGTTTTCTTTGGAAATGTCATTTTCACACTCAGAATCAGTAGCTTGATGGCCATTCTTGGGGCTTAGGTCAATGCCGTACCTTCTGTCATTACATCACAATTGACATATTTCATAAATGGCTTATTACAGGATCATCTTGAATGTGGTCTTCATGGCAAAGGTCTCAAAAAGTACCTTTTGAATGAACCAGGATTGGATACATTTAATTTTCAGAACAGGGGCCTCCTGGTAGGATTGCCACCACTGTGTGGCTCCAGTGGGAGCACCTAGAAACATCTTCAGATTTTCTTCACCTATATTAATATTACTCTCTGCTCAGTTTGTTGATGGTTACACAGATGCTATTGGCAAATACAAGGATGCAATATATATATATACATTTTCCAGAGAAAGGTCCCTCTCCCCCAAAGGCATCCCTCAGGCAGAGCTACAGGAACCAACGTAGCAATTTCTGTCACCTGATATGATATAAATGCACATGACAGTGAAGGCCAGGAGAGTCCTGTTCCATTTTACTCAGTATGGTGGCTCTGAAAACAATTTGTTACAGGCTTCTTCAGTAACTGTCATTATAAGGAAGGATACACCTGTGATTGGTAAAGATACTTCCAAGGGACACCATTTACCAGGGTGGTCTCGAGGACAGTGCGTGTGCCTCAGGATTGCAGTGATAACACAGGCAGAGTTGCCAGGGACCATGTCGTTAACTAGCACAGAGATATTTCTCCTTGTCCCCTCCACAGGAATGCTTCAGGAGCCTTTGGAGGCATTCTCATGTAATGGCAAGAAAATGGCTTTGGAGTAAGACAAACCTGGATTTTAACCTGGCACTGCCCCTTTCTACCTCTATGACCTTGGGACTCCACTTAACCTCTCTGAGCCCTATTTCTCTTATCTGTCAAATAGGAGAAAAAACCTACCCCAGAGAGTTACTGCAAAGATCAAATAGGACAACATTTGCACAGCTCCTTGTACCGTGCCTTACCACCAGGGCTACTGGATAAATTTTACACCCTCGCATCCCTCATACTCCAGGAACATTTTCTTCCATGGAGATAAACATCAGAAACATCCATGATATTGAAACAGGCTGCTTTCAGGAAGTTCTCAACAGACATCCAAGGTCAGGAATTCTCTAAGAATTCCATCTGAATCCAGCCACTGCTCAAGTTCACTTGAAAGGCAAAAAGGTACCAAAATGTGGAGCTTGACCATATAATGAAACAACGCATCTTTTAGACTAGTCACACAAACCAGGTGAGCTGAGCTGCTCAACTCTGGAGTCAGCCAGCCTCTTGTAGCCTGTGGTTAGAGAGTTTGGTTACAGTGCTTTGGAAAAACTAGAGCTTAATAAGTACCTGATTTTAGACAGTGCAGCTACGAATATGGAAATAGTGAGATCTTACTAAGGGTAATTTTGTTTTAGGCAAGTTGCTGCGTTCATCTCATTCAACAAGAGTTCATTGAGCAGTCCTCATATGCCACGTGTCGTACTGGGTGCCAACAGTATAAGCTTGGAGTTGCTTACAGACTTGAATTTCTAAATTTTTGTTGCCCCTGGAATTTTCCACTTCTCAGAAATCTTCTAGGATTGAGGAATGGGAATACAAATCATCTTAAATATCTACCTTGCCCACTCAGACTTATTAAAGATTTTGAAAGACAAGAACCAGGGTGTTGGGAAGCATTTTGAGAACCTGCCTTGCTCTGTGCTCTGAGCTTAGCTGGAAAAGGTGTTTTCTCACTGCACAGATCCTGTTTCCAGAAACATCTTAAGCAACAATTTACCAGTGACTCCAAAAAGGAACGACCTGCACATCGGATCTCCCCTCACTCTCCTCCTCTCTCTACTTAGAAAGGCGAATATGAAGACAGGACCTGTGATGATTCTGTGTGTGCCTTTGAACTTCAGGCCTGATCCTTAAGGTCATCAAGTTTGTCTGTGAAGGAAATAATGAAATGTTTAAAGCAAAGGAGAATCCTAGGAAGACTGTGAGAATAAGATCTAAGTCATGTAGGTTTGAGTAGTATTAGCTTTTTGATTTTATAGGATAACATGTTAGAAAACTTTCCATTCTTAAATTTAAAACTATGAGAGACCTCTGGTGGCTGGAATAGTTTCTTAAGGCTCTTTTTGTTGCATTGCTTAGGGGTTGAGCCAACACTCTGAGTCTAGTCTTGACTTGAGATACTTCGACACAGTTGGTTATGCCTCTGGCGGGGTGGGGCAGAACTGGATGGAGCCCTGTTTTCCTTTGGGGTGAATGTCCATGACTCTCAAAACACTGACCTAAGAGCTCCACCCAGATCCAAATGCTCCCTTTAGTCTGGCAGGAGCTCTGAGTCTGACCTGCTGGAAGTGTTCCTTCTTTTCAGGGCACCTCTCCGACCTCCGACCCAGAGGAGGGAGACTGCTATCACTCCATCCCATAACCCACTCCACCCCCAATCTATCAGGAGAGCCCAACTGTCCCCAAGCTAAAGAAATATGCATCCCAGCTTGGTATGTTTTTTGACATCACAAAGTTGGCCTTTAGCAGTAGGTAGATGTCGTAATAATGTGAGGAGAATCTATTTCAATGCCCTTTTCACTATATTGAGATCATTTCCTTGGAAACGAGTGGGCTACTTGGTAGTATTTTGCACTCATCATGGCCAAGCACTAAATAGGAAGATTTTTTTTTATCTCTCACCTTTCCTAATAGTGCAGTCACACGTGGTGGGTCAGCTGTATATTGCCTGCTTTGACTGTTTACATCTGGGGAAACTGAGGCCCAGAACCTGGACTAAAGCTCCTGTGATTCTCAATTACAGAGTCAAAGCAGAAGAACCTTACACTACCTTTTCCAAGTAAATAGCTCATTTCTACCTAAATTTACTTATTTTGATTTTCCAAGTCCTACCCAGTAAGTGCTCTTTATCTCTGTCAAAGTTTCAGGAAACTGTAAGTCCCTGTTTTCCTAAGTGAGTTTCTCAGGGTTACGTAAGGATGTGTCATCACGGCAGACCAGTCCTGAAGGACACATGTGGACTGAGGAACTGGCCAAGGTGCCCATCATTTTATAACTGTTTCTGATGAAAGACGCAGAGAGTTGTTCCTCTTAGTATTCAATGGGTATCTGGCTGTTGTTACCACTTTCCTCAAATAAACCTTTGCTAGCCTATTCTAATTTATGAAATGCTCTTGACATGAATGACCTCATTTACTTGTTATTACTGTAGGAGACTGATGTGCCGTTACTGATCCTACCCATGGTGGGGAGGCTCGGCCTAAAACCTTGTCGCAAAAAATCTACCTCCCCTTACCCTAGGAGGCTGCTCTTCTCTGGGCAGCGGCTTCCCTGCCATCTCACAGCTTGGCCGGGCTTCTGGCAGCCAAGCTTCAGTGTGGCCTACTCATGTGACATTCCAAACCACCTCTGGCCACTGAGAATGCTGCTCTAGTCTCTTAACAGTGGCCAACTTGGGGTGGAATATGGCAACTGTTAACCAACCACAGCAACATGACGGTTTTCCAGTTTGAAAATAGTAGCCTTCTCATCCTGTTGCAACAAACAAGAGGGTGGCAAATTCACACTTTCCAGATGTGGTTGGCATTTCCCCAGAAGTGCCTGCAGGCAGACTGGGCAGGGTAAGCCAAACACGAGGGGTTGACCTGCAGCACCTCTATTTCTCTTGGCTGCAGCCTTCTGTTTTTCTTCCTGAGTCAGCATTCTCGGGGTCCTAGAAGAAGACTGTGGGTAATTTCACCCAGCTGTTTTCAGACTTCTTTGACACTGGGAAGGTGAGTTCATTAAAGAACAGGGAAATTTTCCATTTTCCCTCCATTGCCTCAATCTCCTTGTGACTGATAGAGTTGGGCCAGAGACCCAGTCCCTTCGCCGCTGCCCTCTGTTGACGTGCAGTGGTAGTTAGAGGGACTTGGCAGCCAGGCATCAGCATTGAGAAATCAGGTGCTAAGACCAGGCAGACAAAGGTGTCCTGTTGGAGGCTCTAGCGCCTTCGACAGCGGAGTCTTAGCTTTCTAGCTGGCGCTGTTGTCTCAGAAAGTAATGTTGACTTTTGGCTTAAAGCAGCATCACCTTATTATTTCTGTAGTGGTTGTATTTTGCTGCTCAGAAACAATGTGCCCCGTGGTCCAGCAGATGAAGGGTGAGGGGCGTGTCAGGACACTGCCTGCTGGGAAACACCCTCAGTTGACCGTTAGAGCAGGTTTGTTGACAGTAAGCCAAGGACAGAGGAGCAGCTGGCCTGGAGACTAAGGGCGCATCATTGTTTGCATTTCTAAAGAGCCTCTTGCTGGAGAAATCTGAGAACAACGTGCAGGAGCAGTAGAAGGTGCCAAGGCTGTGATTTCTGTGTGACCGTGACCATGTCCTGCCAAATGAAAGACAATTCTTAATCCTCTTTTTCTCATGTTATCCTGAAGCCTCCAGGTTTCTTGGACGTTTGCTAAGAATTTGAAATATCTCGAGAGTCACATTGAAGTTCCATAGACATCAATAATACTTCTGTTCTTTTCTAATTTCCAGTGTTTAGTGTCTTCCCCCAGGGCTTGAGGTTTGTCCTGATGGTGTTCACAACCACCGCCAACCAATAGCATGTCTGGGCATCTTCTGTGTGCCCGACACCATGCTAGGCACTGGGCGCGCAAAAATAAACACCGCCTTGCTATGTGGGTTTGTAGGCTAATGAGATGAGGCAAACCAGTAAACAGTGTATTAGTGTGACGGTGGTTTTATATTCGCACTCTCCCTCTTAGCTAAGTCTTCTGTTTGACTTTCGAACGTGCTCAGGTATTTAATCTTTCCCCCCCACAACAAAGACCACACCGTTTATTTACAAAGGCTGGTGTGGGCTGGGGAGGCAGGGAGGGAAAGCCACACAGACATCCTCTCTGGACTGCTTGGGACCCTTCCCCACGTGGAGCAAAAGCTGCTCCTCTTGCCCCTTGTTCTCAGCCACGGAGTCCTCCCAGCAGCTGGGCCAAGTAGCAGAGGGAAGGTGACATAAGCCTCTTCTGTGCTCCAGGAGAGCACTGTCCAATACCAGATCAAAGGCATCATTGCCGCCCTCTCCTCTCCTGCCTCAAACATAGCATCTGGGCCTGGGGTGGGGGGATAGTAGAGACCTGAGGGCAGGGGCTCTGGAGGGAAGACCCCCGCTCTTCCCTCACAAGGGCGCAGTGCACAGCCCTGACTCCTTCAGAAGGACACCCACACTGCCTGTGGGTCACACAGCATCCAGAGGCCCGGAGGTGTAGGTATTCCTGCTCCAGACTGGCCCTTTTGTCAACTTGTCCCTGCTGGGAGAGAGCTCCGAAGAGAAACCCGCAGAGAACCCGCTGCCCACCCAGCTCACGTGTGTGCACACGCGTGCACACCTCCCACTCCTGAGACATCCTACCCCCCTTCATGTCTTTTGAGTGGGGCTGAAGCTTCTGGTGCCCGGGTACACAGGCAGGGCCTGGGTCCATGGAAACGTGCACGTGGGTATAAACACATGGGTTTGAGGAAGTGGGGCCAGCATGAGCCTTGCGGGTCATATTGCTTAGCTTCATTGAACTCCTTCCTTCAACTTCCATTGGCGTCTCTCGGTTTCCTCTGCCAGGCCTGGGCCCAGACCCTCTTGCCTAAAAGAGCTACCAGTGCTTCCACTCCCAAGCTGTGAATTCCAGCTTCCGAGCCTTTAACTCCAGCCATCTTCCCCTTCCTTTCATCCAGACGATCTCATTCCCTCCTCCTCCACACCCATCTCCATTGGGCTGCTCCAGGGCTTGCCAGTTCCTGTGCAGAGGGCTGTGTCCCATCTCTCCCTTCAGGTGGGGAAATAGGTATCTTCCTCGTTGCCCTGGGAGTCCCAGCAGAGCCCATGAAAAAGTACTGGGTGAAGTGACCAGAGAGGGGCTGAGGAAGGAGGCCACCTGTCCCTCCCTGATTCTTCAGTGTGTGAAATTCTAGCATTGGTTGGGTTGGGGGAGAGGGGGAAGAAAAAGAAGGAAGAGAGTTACTGAAAGTAAACACACGACAAGCAAAACCCTAGAATGGTACAGATGGAAGACTCTGTTCCAGTAAACCAGGGAGCTGCTTCCTACTTTGACTCTGCACTGCTACTGAGAAGTCTGAAGATTGCAAAAGGTGGTATTGGGCCTGGGCAACATAGCGAGACCCCATCTCTTAAAAAGTAAAAAAAAAATAGCCAGGCATGGTGGTGCACACTCCTGAGGCTTGAGTCCAGGAGTTCGAGGCTGCAGTGGGCTGTGATCACACCACTGCACTCCAGCCTGGGCAGCAGAGCAAGACCCTGCCTCTTAAAGGTGTGGTGTGGGGCAGGGGGACCAGGAGAGAATATTCCGTTAGAGATGTAGCAGTAAAACCAAAATTCTCCGCTAGAGCTAGGGCTGGGTTCCGTGCCTCCAAAGTCTCCCTGCTGTTTGGACATGACAAGGGATAAGACAGAAGAGAAGAAAGGATAATAAACAGAAAAGAAAACCCTCCCGTCACCGCTCACCACGCTCACTGCCAGCTCCTCTTTGCTCCCTAATCACAGCCACGTTTCTCAAACCAGTGTCTACACTCACTGTCTTCCGTCGTCACCTCCCACTCAGCCCTTGACTCAGTCCAGTGTGGATTCAGCCCTGTGACTCCACCAAAACAAGCCTTCCTGGGTCCCCAGTGGCCTCATCTTGATAAGCCTAAAGGACGTCAGCCCTCGTGTACTTGCCTGGGCAGCCGTAGCTGGCTCTGGTGGCCATGCCCTCCTTGAGATGCTCTCTCCCCACTGTCTCAGCTTCGTGTCTCCTCTGCAGGGCCCGTCTCTGGCCACCCGCCCCGTGCTGGGCTTGTTCAAGGCCTGCTCCCTGCCATCTTCTTGCCCCACACCCTCTCCCTGGGGAGTCGCGGCCAGGCCCAGACCTTCCGCTGCTCAGGCTTGCTCCTGAGCTCCCTGCGCCCACGTGTCTTCTTGACGTCTCCACCCGGGTATCTTAGAAGCATCGCAATCGCAGCGTGTCTCACACTGAACTCCTGCTCTTCCTCCCAGCTGTGCTTCTCTCCTGATTTTCCTCACCTGCCCCTTTCGTGCAGTCTTGCGGGCCAGAAACCCAGGAACCACCCATCCTACCTTCTCAACTCCTGCTTCCCGTCTGCCCCCAAGTCCTGTCCATCGACCTTACAGCTCTTTGAAATTCATCTTTTCTCCATCTCTGCTGCCACCATTCTGGTCCGTCTGCTCTCCACACTGCAGCCAGTCAAAGCGATTGCTTCAAAACAAAAATCTGCTCGTTTTCAGCACCTTTCGCAAGCTGGGAGTGGTTTGAAATGGCCAGCGCCCGCCATGGCTGGAGAGTTGGGCAGGTGAAGAGAGTGAGAGGTAGGCTGGGGTGTCGGGCGTTGTGCACCAAGTATAAATAAGGAAGCTGTTTCAGGTGAGGGGTTACTGAAGGGTTTTAAACAAAACAGTAGCATTGCATGGTTTACATCTTAGAAAAATGATTGAGGACGCCACGTAGAAACTGACTTGGAGGAAGGGGCAGGCCACAGGAAGGGACATGGGCCAGAAGAATGCTGCAGTGCCCAGGCAGGCTCGGCTTCGTCAAGTGATAATTTATCGTCAGGCCGATTGAGGCCTAAAGGATAAACTCAGGTTCCTCAACCCAGCACTCAGACCCCTCCCCCACGGTCCTCCCACCCACACGTGCAAGCCCACGCCCGGTGCAGTGTGTCTCTCGCTCCCATGCCAGGACGTCCCTCCACGCTGCCTGTTATCTCTTCATCCTCACAAATCCACCTTGGAACTCAGGCTAGCTTTGTAACCCAAAAGCCCTCTCTCCTCTACTATTCTAAAACCTATAGCTTAACCTGGGGCCGTTCCAGCTCCCCCTGCCCTGAACAGTGACACAGTGGAGGAGGCGCGGAGCTTGTCTGGCCCACCGCCCTGACTTCACAGATGAGAAGATGGGGCCACAATGATTTAACAACCGTGATGAACAGAGCCCGTCTGTGATGGGGCCGCTGCTCGTTTTCTACTACGCCACACCCTGCAGCCCCTCAGGCACTTATCCTACGTGTGGTTATGTGTTGTTTTATTTTGTTCATTTTTTTATCTCATAATATGACTAGGTTGTATTATACTAGAGAGACAAGTACCCTGCGGTGGTTAAGAATATGGGCTCCAACAAATGTGTTTCATATCCCAGCCCTGCCACCTGCCTACTGTGTGACTTTGGATAACTTACTTGGCTTCTCTGTGTCTCATTTTCCATATCTGCGAATATTAGGATAGTTGTACCCACGACACGGGGGCATTGGGAAGACCAATGAGAAAACCTGTGTGAAGTGCTTAGAACAATGCCTGGCCTATTGTAAGAATTCTGTAAAGTTTTACTGCTAAGAGATTTTAATGGCTTGATGTCTGCGTGGAATTCAAGTTTCCTGAAAGGCACTAAACATTACAGTAAACCATACATTTCTTTGTGCACATTCACAAAGAATGTCCCCAATCCTCAGAGAGACAAGGCACGGTTCCTTTTTTATTGGTGGGGCAATCGAACCGCTGCCCAGAGCCAGCAGGTAGGCAGGTGAGATGGGACAGCAGCACCAGCTCGGGGAACAGCCAGGCAGTTGCAAGGAGTTTCGAGTGGAGGGACAAGGAGAGGACGGAGGTGAGCAGGGGAGGCTGCCTGCTAGAGCCAGTTCCAGGGGTGGATTTAAGGGAGGGAGTGCTGTGCTTGCCTTGTCTGGGAGCAGCCCTCGCTTGGCAAGTTCCCCATCAGTAACTCACCCTGGGCGTGGTAATGCTCTGTTTACAGGCCCAGGAAACCCGTGGTGAAAAGAGCAAAACTTTTCAAAAGCAACTTCTCTCTTGCCCCTGGAGGTTTATTTAGTTGCCGGAGCGGAGCTGGGAGCATGCGCTGTGCATGTCAGAAATCTCCGCTCTTCACTCTCCCTGGAGCCAAGGCCGGTGCATTGGGGAAAAGTAGAATAGTGGGACGAGCACATTCCCACGGAGCCCAGCTTGGAGACACCCTGGAAACACCAGGCAGCACAGGCCGAGCCGGGACACGTGAGCACGCGGGGAGGGTCCCTTACGTAACTCCAATCTGCTGGTCAGCAGCGGACCAGGAATAGCACCTCTTAGAAGGGATTTCCGCTTCCTGCTCAGAGCTGTATCCCCTGCATCTGTGTTTGGCCACAGATAGCTCAGCCCATGTCTGGCTTGGTGCTCCAGAGAGGGCTGTGCCACCAGCCTAGCGTGTGAGCACCAAGGATGTCTGTGTGGCCACACCCGCCCTCCCGCCATGCGTCCCGCCGGCACGGGGCAGGGCTGCTGGTCTCCTCCCGGTGCCCCTGGGCAGCAGCATCGCAGGGCCCCGGAGTCACACCAGCTCCAGTGGCTCAAAGCACGTGAAGCTGCGGAGTCGGTTTCCTGCCCTCCTTGTGGCAGTCGCTGGAGAGCTCCAGAAGCCGGGCCCAGGGTCTCAGACATGTCTGGAACACACATGAGACCTGACTTCGGGGGGGCAGCGAAATCACCCCAAATGGGAAAAGTCCTTCCAACTCTTCCATCTCTTCTAACCACTTCCTGTTTACATGCTGCCTGTGCTGAGAAGAGCTGGGAGAAAGGAGGAGCGTGGAGGCTGCAGTGGGAGAGGGCAGGGGGCCCTGGGGGCCGAGAAGGCGGAGGGATACCGTGGTGAGAGAGGCGGGAGGCCGAGAGGGCGGAGGAGGAAGTGCGTGTGGACACGTGTGAGAGGGACACTGACAGAGGGGCAGAGGGGACACTGAGGGGGGAGAGGGGAGCGCCCTTCCTGTCTCAGGAACTGGGCCCAGGCCTCCCGCCTCGCCCCCTGCAAGCCAGGACGGACTCCCAGAGGGGATGGATGGAAGCCGCAGTGCATTCCAGAGTGAGATGGAAACTATTTCTGAACCAGCTGTGGAGAGAGGATTCGTACCCCGAGGGTATGACGGCTGCCTGGCTGTGACCCCGGGCTCCTCAGCCATGAGGGTGGGGAGAAGAGAACCCCTTCTCATTCTTGCCCCGTCCCAAGCTGGCTCCTTCCTTCCTCCAGCCCCACTACCCTCCAGCTAGTCCTCTGGGGTCCCCCATGGCCACCTTGGGCCTCTGCAGCCCCGGAGTGGAGCTTGGGGTGAGGTGGAGTGGTGGCTTCATTCCTGGGCCGGAGCTGAGGGCCACGTGTGCCCCACCTCAGAGGTCAAGCTGAGGGCCAGGTTTGCTTCCCTCTTCATTGACTCAAAGTTGTGTCCCTGCTGTCCTGCGGCACACCACAGGGTCTCCGCCAGGGGGGCCTGGGAGGGCCTTTGTGGTGTCAGCCGCCCCGCCAAGGCTCTGGGGCTGGGCAGGCAGCTCCATCAGGCACTGGGTGTTCTGCAGGCGGCCATGGGTCCTTATTCCTGGGTGTTCTCGCTTCAGGCTGGGTGTGGATTAGGTCACCTTGTGGGAGCTTTCAGCCCTGGCAGGCTATGATCCAAGCTAACGAGAAGAGCTCGCCCATCTTCCAAGAAGATCTGCTCCAACCTTCCTTCTCCCTCTGTCCTCCCACTGTGAGATCAACAATGATGATGAAGAGAGCTAGCATTTATTGAGCGCTTACTATATGCCAAATTGTTCTAAGTGCTTTCTACAGGTTAAGTGACTTGACTCACACAACAACCCTGTGAGGGAGGCATTTTTATTAGCCCCATTTAAAAACAGGGAAACCAAGATGCAAAGGGGTTAAGCACTAGTTACTGCTGGTAAGTAGATGCAGGCCAACCCAGAGCCCACATGTTAACCTCTGCACTCGACATCCCGTTTTCCAAATGATTCCTTGTGTCTCAGCGCTGCTTGCCACCCATGTGCCATGGCGGACGGGCTCCTCTTTATCCTCAGCCCCGTGCAGAAATCCCCGCTCTCCCCCTGCAGCTGGTGGCCCTAAGAGTGGGGGGGGGCTGGAGGGCCTCCCGCCCGTCAGCAGCTCCTCAGCAATGGCTTCAGCCCTTTGCCTTCCACCCCAACTCCCTGCTCTCATGCGAGGTTGTGCCACCCTCAACTTGTCCCGTCACTCGCTGCCCTCTCAGTCACCCCCTGCACCCCCCAAAGACATCGGCGCCTGTCTCTCACTCCCGCCCTCTGCCCTGAGTCCTGCTGTCCCGGTGCCCTGCCTTTCCCCGTGGCCGAGCTGTCCCACACGTTGGTCTCCGAGTCCTTGAGTGCTCGCTCCAGTGGCATTCGCAGCAGTTCCAGCGCCCGTGTCCTGGGTGCCCGTGTGCCAGAGGTGGCGTTAGGGGCTGTACTTGCAATCGCGCTGGCATTTCTGACAGCGTTCCTGCAAGGGAGCCGTTAACCTCGTCGACAGAAGAGGAAATGGGTCACCAGAGAGGTTTAAGGACGCGGCCAAGGTGGCACAGGGAACGGCAGGGGGAGGGTTCCAACCGAGTCCCAGCCCACACCCCCCAGTCGCCTTTTCACACAGCTCGTCGCCTGCTCCCTGAACTCCTCCACTGTTGGAACTTGGAACTTCGTCCTCTCCCCCTGCCACACCTCACCCTCAGCTTGTCCCCTCGTCCCCGCTACGTCTGACAGAGCTTCAGGGTTGGCCATTCCCCTCATCCCTCCGTTTCTCCTGAAAACTTCCTCCCAACTCTTTCTTCTTTGTCAGAAGAATACTCGGATGTATCCCATCCCAACCCCCCTCCTCTGCCTCATCTGTCCCTGCACAACCAGGTAACGCGTGGAGTCGCCCATGCTGCCTGTCACCACTTCCGCACCCCCTGCAGGCTGGATTCTGTCCTCCCCAGCCTGCGGCCAAACTAGCAGCCGCTGTGGGATCTGCCGTCCTTGACCTTTGCAGAGCCTTGATGCTGGGCCATCCTCTCACGGGCTCATTTGGCTTCCCGACCGCGGGTTCCCCTCCCCTCCCGGCAACTCCTTCCCAGCCGGCCGCCCTCTGAATAGCCTTCGTGAGACTTTATAAGAGGCAGCAAGGGGCCACGTCCTGGCCCACAGCCCGCACAAGCGCTGTTCTGCTGATGGAAAGCTGCTGAATTCTGGAGAGCTGAGATTCTGCATAAATAGGCACATTTACAACTTCCTGTCCATTTAGCTATCAATCACTGTAACAAAGGTCCTAATAATAACTTGCACGTGTAGCAGTTCACAGCTTGCGTGAGGCTTTCGCATGCCTTCCGTATCCCTGCCTATGTGTAATGAAAACATTTTTATGTCTGCACAATATTAAACAGCCATCATTAACTTCAACACACTTTGCCAAGGCAGCATTATAAATTAGCTTTTTTGTGATGAGTCCTTGCTTAGGTCCTCGGCGCAGTGTCAGCTGGGATGGTGTTCCCGTTCCCTGTGACTAGTGATTGATAGGTTATTGATCCTTGGGACACGGCCAAATGACCCTGGCCATTTTAATGACGTGCTCCTGCTAGGGCACTAGGAGAGGCCAGGGCTGCTTAGAGGATGTGGGGAACCTCTGAGCATGCAGGCAGAGGGAAAGGCAGGTTAAGGTCCAACTGCAGGAATGGAGACATTTGGATTAGGGTAAAATGTGACCAGACCTGTGTAGTTTTTGACATTCTGTGAGGGTCACACTTTCTGCAGGAGACTTGGACGCTTTAAACCAAGACGGCCAGCTCCCGCCACTTGGTGGAAGCTACTTGGAGGACCATGTTGAGGCTCTGAGGCCAAGGGCCCCAGGACTAGACTGCTTTGCCTGCCACGAGGGTGAAGGACGATGTGGTGGCATGTGCCACACCTTTGCTGCTTTAAGCTGTCTGAAAGGCAGTAAACTACCCAATATAAACTAAACTGGGATTATTATGAGAGTCCCTAAGGACAAAATTTCTGGTGGTTTCAGCAATTTCTTAGTTTGGCTTGCTAGGACTTTGCTTTGGAGTCATCAAATAGCAGAGGCCAAAAGGCCGCATGGATGAGGGTTTTCAGATGTCCCACGGCCCCTCAGCTGCTCCCGCTTGCTCACCCCTCACTGACGTGGCCTGGGCTGATGGTGCCCTGTCCCCTCCACAGGCTCTCTGCACATGGCTGCTTTCTTGTCGTGTCCTGACTATGCTCAAGGGTTGTAGGAAGCTTTCAGGAACGGCTTGTTGTCTAGTGCATCGCCAGCTCCCACTTTCTCTTGCCCTTGACTCCTAACTCCTGTTTTCGTGAACCCTAGCAGCTGGGTTTACTTGCCACCCAACTGTCATGGTGGGAAATACAGGGTAACATGTGCCTCTGCCTGGTGTGCTGTCCCCGTGTAGATGGCACAGGAAGCAAGGTCTCCCCTCAGCACACGCACACACACACACAAACATACTCTTCACCCCAAGCCCAAACTCTTCAACAAAATATTATACTACCTTCTTTCCAAACCTATGGCACTTGGAATATTGCATCAGATTATATTTGGATAATTTCATATTGAAGCCAACAATTAGAGTAGGAAAGAAAACAACATTTACCATCTCAAGCAAAACCAGCCCTCCGGCCTGGCCTGCTGTCTTTGGTGCTTGTGAATACAGCACTCAGCACACTTTTTACTTTTTATATTTTTGCTTTATGGGATGGTGATGTACAAGCCATTGGATGATGCCAGAGCCATATTAAAAATCTACCCTAGAAGTGCACTGATGTCTGAAACTCACTTTGAAATGCATTTTTAAGAAACATGAATCGATGGATGGATGTTATAAAGCAACATGTGACATGCTATTGGTAGAGTCTGGGTGGTTGCTACCAGGATGTGCACTGCACCATTCTTTCAACTTTGCTGCAGGTTTAGAAATTTTCTTAATAAAATGTTGGAGGATGGGAAAACTACCCCCTGACAGTGAACCATTTTAATTTAAACCAGGCTCTTCACCAGTGTGGTCCCTAAGGTGGGAGAATGAGGGAGTTATGTGGATTGGATCCATTTCAATTGTGAAGACTTTCCTGTGGGTAGTTCCTGCTGCCAAGGCTCCAAGCTGGTGCTGGTCACAGACTGGTGGGGGCAGGGCAGTCCTCTCCTACCCCAGGGTGCGCTTGGGTTGCCCATTCACTGCCCCCACTGTGGAGCCCTCAAAGGGGGGTGGTGCTGCCACCCCTCCTGTGGCTTCTAAGCAGTTAAGACTGCATTCGGCAGCCACCTCCTTGCCTGGGCTGGCTTTCCTCACCTCTCCTGGAGGGCTTGCCATATGCCTCAGGGCTGCCTGTGACAGCCAGGCACTCTCCCTGGGACAACATTTGCTGTGTGTGAGCGGTGAGGCTGTCTGGGCACAGGAGGGTTGGGAGGCTTGGCCGTCCAGATGGCCTCCCTGCCGCCTGCAGGTTCTAGGCACTAGAGAGCAGACAGAGCCGGGGCAGGAAGTTAGGTGGCAGGTGAAGAGGATCTTGGGAGTTAGGTTCTGACCTATATTGTGGGTCACGCTCATTGGTGGTCCCAGGGAAGGTGCTGGGATCCAACTACCAGGGTCACTGACTCAGGTGTGGAAGTAAAGCACAAGGACCCCTCCTCAGGTCTGCACTGGCTAAGGGTAGGTGCTCAATGAGGGCACGCTCTTGGCTATATTAACATCAGCCTTTGCAAAACGGCCTTAGGAAGGAAAATATGCTGCAAAGATAGTACGAAGTAGATTTTTAAAAACTATGTGCCATTTGTAGAACTCCATTCTGCCTCTGACAGTGCAGAAAATCAAGAATCCGCTGTCTGGCACTTGTCCACAAGGCTGAGTCCAAAGAACAAGGACAAATGGTTGAAGAGAAGGAAAGAGATGTTTATTACTTTGCCGGCAATAGATGAAAAAGTGAGACTATCAAACTCCAATTTTCCTCCCCACAAACAAAAATACAGAGCTTTTAAGGGGACGGTTCTTAGGTTCAGGGTACTGTTGTCAACTACACTCGATGGTTCTGATCCTTTCATCTCCAGAATCTGTTGGGACCCACCCCCCGCCCCACCAGTCTGCAGCTGCCTGGGATCTCCCAGGACTGCTGATTTTAGTGAGAGGCAGAAAACACAATTTTTTTTCTCTGTTTCAAGCCATCCTCTCTGTTACAGCGTCATTGGAAGATGGTACTGTCCACGCTTTTCACAGTCCAACATTCCCACACTCAGACGCGCTCTGCCTCACACACACTCACACTCCAACACACCCCTCACACACGTGCACGTTCTCCTGCCCTTGGCACCTGCAGAGCCTGGGGGCCATGCCCGGCCCCTCCCCACTTGCTGGCGGCGGCAGGGCCCCCTGTGAGGGAGAAACGGTGTGTCCCTCAGGCGTTCTCACTTAGGCAGGGTGTGCTCCCAGGAAGTGGTGGCCGTGGATCCTGGAGTCAGACCCCCGGGTGGGAGTCTTGCCTCTGCCACTAACTGTGTGACCTTCAACCGCTGCTCCACCTTTCTGTGTCTCACTTTGCTCACTCGTAAATCGAGGATGACAATACCTACCTCCTAGGGTTGCTGTAGGAATTCACTGGAACCAGTGCCTGGCACGCGTGTGGAAAGCACTAGTAAGTGTGAGTGCTGCTCCGTGGGTGTGCTCGCATCCGCTCCTGAGTCCTCCCTTTCTGGGCTGTGGGTCCCGAGGCCAGAGCAAGAATTCAGCACCTCACAAGGACTGAGGGAGAACAAATGTGTTAGTTTTCCATTGTGGCTGCAACAAATTACCACAAATGTAGTGACTTGAGGCAACATAGATTTTTTTCTCTTACAGCTCTGGAAGTCAGAGGCCTGACACCATTTCCATGGGGCTAAAGTTGAGGCGTGGGCAGGGCCGCCCTCCCCCGAGACTCTAGGGGAGGGTGGTTTCCATGCCTTTCCCAGCGCTAGAGCCCCATTCCTAGCATTCGTGGCTCTCGGCCTCTTCCTCCATCTTCAGAGCCAGCAGCAGGGCATCTTGCCTCTGTTGTCCCATGGCTGCTTCCTCTGTGGTCAGTCTCCCTCTCCCACTCGTAGGAACCCATGCAATTCCATTCAGGGCCCACCTGACAACCCAGGAAAGTGCCCACCTCACAATCCTTAACTTACCTCATCTGTAAAAGTCTCGTTTGGCATGTAGGTAATGTTCACAGGTTCTGAACATTAGGGAGTGAACACATTTGGGGCCATTATTGCTACAATCGAGGCAGGAGGAAGCTCTCCTGGGTCGTTGCCCTGTGGCATGACTTGGCCATGTTCTGGACGCACTTGGAGCACCAACCCAGCCCCAGCCAGACGGCACCAGCTGCCAGAGTCCCCACTGTCCCTCCATGCCAGCACTAGGTCCTTCCCTGTGTCTCCCCAAACAGGCTCTGAGGGCAGAGTCAGTGTCCCACTGTCCCGGCTCCCAGTGCCCAGTACATGGCAGGCACCAGGTGGTTCATGTGTAAAGGCAGGCCGGCCCTGACGTGCCATGTGTGTCTTTTTAGGCCATGGTGAGTGTCACTGCGGGGAATGCAAGTGCCATGCAGGTTACATCGGGGACAACTGCAACTGCTCGACAGACATCAGCACGTGCCGAGCCAAGGATGGCCAGATCTGCAGCGGCCGCGGGCACTGCATCTGTGGGCAGTGCCAGTGCACGGAGCCAGGGGCCTTTGGCGAGATGTGTGAGAAGTGCCCCACCTGCCCCGACGCCTGCAGCACCAAGAGGTAACGCCCGGCTGACAGCCCCACCCACGCTTCCCACCCAGGCCAGGCCTGTCTTCCAGCCAGTCAGCCCTCGGGGCCAGCCAGCCTCCACTTCCCCTCTCCCGAATCTTCCACCCACCCGGCCTCCCTGGGGAGCAGAACTCTTACTCACCGTAACTAAAATAGTAGCTTGGAAACATAGGTTCCATGGATATTGTAAGACAACAAAAACAAAACAGAACACAAAAACAACACTGCTATTCTGTTCCTAAACAGGTTTAGAAATTACAGGAATACAAAATTAAATGAAATTAAACTGGTATTGGTACCAAAATAGCACCTTCTCAGAGCCTTTAGTACACTATTGTGTATTTTCCAAAAGGAATACAGCATGAATCCTTTTTCCAATGAATTTGATCTCCCCCATTGGCATCTCCCAAACAGCGTTTCACAGAACACTCATATGGGAAGTGCTGCTTTAAACAAAACATAATCAGAAGATAAATTGGATAGGAAGGCACCCGACCTAGATAAGGCATGCCAGAAACAACGGCAGTGGCTTTTGAATTTTCTGCTCCATTTATACAGATAATGGAGTGCTGGTTTTGCACTGCTGCTGAATGCAGAGATTGTCTAGACTCGGGCACAGGCCTTCACTGACTCAGCCGCGGGCTCACGTAGTTGCGGACCTCCTCCCACGGCTCAGCCCCTCACACTTCCCCAGGGTGCAAATGAGAGGGAATCGCAGACCAATGCCACCTGGAAAGCAAGAGTGACATTTGCTCTTGCATTCTGCTGGAGAAACAGCTGTGTCATCATCCTCCATGCTAAGAAGCCAGGCGGGAGGGAAGCAGGGACACAGATGATCAGAAACAAATAATGCAAACATCGTCTCTCTTTGGCTAAGGAGCACAACCGTGTGACTTTCTGTTGGCAGATTTCCCTTCGGAATGTCTGGCCCAGGCTGATAATGAAATGAGCTCACGCTCCCTGAGCCCGCAGTGGCTGCTGATCAGTCTGCGCTCAGAAACGGTCTGGGTGGCAGAACCCCTGCTTGGACTTTTGCCACGAATAACCCAGGCGTAGGTAATTGGAAGCTGGCTGCAGATGGAGAGACAAGATAGACAGGGCCAGGTTTTAATTTGTTTAATTGGAAGGGTCGAGGGAGAGTACAGGAGAAGAAAACCAGACCCACTTTAGACCTGCTGAGAGAGGAGGAACAACAGAAATCCAGACACAAACAGCCGCGGGGAGGAGGCTGGGATCCCAGCTCTGGAGCCCAAATAGCCGTGGCCATCTGAGCATGGAATCACAGCCACCGTCAACATTCTGTGCCTGAGGGAGGTGCTCCCAGCCCCTGGGCACACGAGTTCTGTGGGGAGTGGGGACCCAGCTAGGACAGCACACATGGAATCAGTAAAAGGAAATGAAGCCCTCCGTCTTCCCTTCCTATGGAGCAGCAGGGCAGTATAGGTCAATTAAAAGGCCGGGGGAAAACAACTCTTGCTTTAAATGTTTAAAGCATTTATTTCCTAGAAGACATAGACTCGATAGTTTATTATCCATTATACAATACCAGAGGAGCAGGGAGAGCAAAGAGATGCCATAAGGGAGCATCACTATTCCTTCTTATTTGTCTCTGGGCCACACTGACCTTCTGTCTCTTTCACGGCCTAGTTGAAACTTTTTTTTTCTTTAAACAAAGTTCTTTTGATAGTAACTTACATCAGGCTGTTTTTTCCTACTTCCTGCTCTGCTGAGAGCCACCAGGTTTTGAATGTCCTATGTCCTTTTTCCCCTGGAGTTTCAGGGCAGCCGATCTCCAGTTTCTAGAACTAACTAAATATACCCTTCACTTTGGGTGAGTTCACACTCAGCACCAGCTGATTTCAATTAACAGGCTCTCTGTGCAAAGTCTCTCCAAGAGACTTTAATAAAAAAGGGCAGACTTATTTTAGTACATGACTGTACTATGTTACGAGTTAGACTGATACGTCCACATGGATAATTAGGGAATGTTTTCCGGAAGTGGCCTGGAGCTTTGGTTTAACAACAGAGCATCCGATGCGGGGCACATAGGATCCTTGCTGGGACGGAAAGCTGCCGTGTTCCTTGCCGTGTGTGTTTGTGAATCCAGGAGGCTGGCAGGGGGGAAGCCCGGGCGGCATGAGCGACCAGGGCTGGAGCCACCCCCTCCGGGCCCCCAGCCAAGTCTCAGTTGCCTGCCTCTGGGGCCGTGACTGTTCAGGGGAAATGTAAGCATTATCAACTTGTTTCTAACTCTGCAATGTTCCCATCGAGTCAGTCCCAGGAGAGTGGGATTTTGTGGCCAATTCTGGGACACTTGAATTCTTAAGCATACTAGAAACTTTTAAAGACAGTTTTATCCACTTTCTCTTTATGAGCTACTTGCCCATTTCTTCTTAGTGTTCAGAAAGTGGTGTAGGGACTTGGGGAAGGGCTTGTTAATGGGGGGCGGGGTGCCTGGCTGCCGGACCTAGCTCTACCATTGACTCCTCTTGGGCCTCAGTTTCCCCCTCCGGGAAATAAGGAGGCCGAATGAAGTGACCTCTGAGCTCCTTCCAGTTCTGATATTCCACTTCATAGTTTCTGCACTGGAAACGTTTTAGTAACTGGCCTCCTAGTCCCAAGGAGTTAAAAAACAGATGACGATATAGGCCGCGGGTGTGGTTATACATCCCTCTGTATTTTTGCTGCAGAGCTTCCCAGACACGGAGCCCCTTTGGTGCCCACGGGCAGCTGCGCCCACGTAGCTGAGGCCCCACAAGGTGAGCCCTGTACTCCAGTGGCCCCCATGGCGTGCCTGGCTCCTGAGCCCTAACCCCACCTCCTGAGGGGTCCCTCCTGCGGGCTCTCACCCTCCCCGTAGCCCGCCGTGCACCACTGCCACACAGAGTCCCTGAGGTCATGTGGCAGCTGGGTAGCTTTGCTCAAGCCACTCCTCCCTGGAGTCCAGTTCTCACCGTCCTAGGTACGCTCAGCCCCAGCCCCCCAGAGGGGTCGGGGCCGCCTGCCCTCCCACATCAGCCCCACAGTCCTTAGCCTGCACCCCCAGGAGTCCCGTTCTCCGTGTCACCTAACACAGGGCGTGGAGGAGAGCTGGGTGTTGACTATCTAAAGGGTGATAATAAGAACCTAATGGAACATTGTAATTAGGCATGTCCACACTGTCTGGTTTACACTGCTGGCCTGGGTGGGAGGAGAGGACCTCAGAGCACCTCTGGCACCTCGTGCATTTTCTAGAGAAGGCCCCTTACAAAATGGAGGCTTCCTGGAAGGGAGTCGTCACCGTAGCCTGCACCAAAGTCTAGTGTAGACTGACCGACAGGTACGAGGGCGGCAGGGCCCTGGGGAAGCCAGCAGGTGGGCTCTGTAGGGGAGGGAGGGGGGCTGGAGCCGAGGTTCTCCGGGAGGGGGGTTCTCAGCCCTTGCTGTGCGGCAGACTTACCCGGAGGTGGGGTTCTGTAGGTGTGGGTGGGCCAGGCACTGGTGTTTTCTCTGAGAAGCCCCCTGGAGAGTCTGATGTGCAGGAGGGTGAGAGCCCGGCCCTGGGTGATGACTGAGGTGGGATCCTGGGAACTGGCAGTGTGGGGGCATCGAGCACTGGCCATGGGGGTGGGAGGACCCCTCCGGGCACCAGGAATACAGGTTTTTATCTCTTGTGTGGAGCAGACTCCTCACTCAGGCATTCGACGTGGCAGGTGCTGATGGACTGGGCTCCTGGTGTCAGCATCTGAAAGGTCTGGGGCTTGACAGGTAGACCAGACATGCCTCCAAGCTCACCTGTGTTCCTCCGAGAACCCCGGGCTTCCTGCACAACAACAACAGGAAGGGCAGAGCAGGGACATTCCCTGAGGCCAAATGTCTGCAGACAGGAAGAAGTCAAAGCCTTCAGAGGACCTGCACTGTGGGAGCTCAGTTACATGTGCAGGACTGTTCTACATGTCTGACACCCGCATTTATTTCTTTTCCAAAGAGATTGTGTCGAATGCTTGCTGCTTCACTCCGGGAAGGCTGACAACCAGACCTGCCAAAACCTGTGCAAAGACGAGGTGATCACCTGGGTGGACACCATTGGTGAGTGTCCCGGAGCAGCCCTGGGCAGCGCCCCCTTTGGACCTTGGCAGCTGCCTGGAGATTCTCTCCTCCATGGCAGGAGGCTGGTTTTAGCCTTGAGCTGGGAAGCACAGCCCAGGCTTCCTTGGCATATCTGCTGGCTCCCCATGAGGACACCATGCTGGAACCCCATCCCCTGCCGATGGGGATATCAAATGGTGCAGGCGCTTTGGAAGACAGTGTGACAGTTCCCTATAAAGTCAAACGTAGGATCACCGTACGATCCAGCAACTCCACTCCTAGCTGTATGCCCGAGAGAAGTGGGTCCCTATGTCCACACAGAAACTTAGTTACTCAGAGCAACATTATTCATAATAGTCAGAAAGCGGAAACAACCGAAAGTGTCCATCAGCTGATGAACGGTACAGAAAATGTGGTATATCCGTAACGTGGGATACGACTGAGCATGAACAGGAGTGAAGCCCTGACACGTGTTACGACACGGATGAGCCATGCAGATGTCACGTGGAGTGAAAGAAGCCAGACAGAAAAGAACATACCTTACATGGTTCTGTTTACACGAAATGTCCACATAGGCAAAGCCACGGACACAGGAAGTAGAGTAGTGGTGGCCAGGGCCTCTGGAGAGGGGGAATTGGGATTGACTGCCAGCAGGTGTGGATTTCTTTTTGGGGCGATAGAAATGTTCTGGAATTAGTGGGAATGGTCACACAGTATTGTGAATTCACTAAAAGTACTGATTGTATGCTTTAAAATTGTTAAAATGGTGGGGAAAAAAGACTATGTACCTTGAAAGGTCGTCTGCCTCTCAGGCTCCCCTCGCTGGCAGGCTTGCCCGTCCCCGACCCCGGGCCCTGCACACCTCCGGCCCCGCTGCCTGCCTGTCCTGGGCCCAGCTCACCTCTCCTGCAGACCTGCTTGTCCTTGCCGCCCTGGTTTTGACTAACTGCATGGCCGAATCATGGCCTCTGAGTGTTGAGTCATGCGTTCACCCAGTGCCTACTGTGTGCCGGGTGTTGTCTGTGCCCTGGGAAGACAGTGGGGAGTGGGCCTCGGTCTTGTCGCCCCCCCCCCGACGCCCGTCTTCCTGCCCTGCTTCCGTTTTGCTGCTCAGGGGCTGCTGACCTCAGCTTCTGCCTGTGGGACTGGTTGCCCCTAACTGGGCACACATGGTCAGAGAAGCTGTCATTTACTCTTCTACTCCTTCCCCTGGGCTTTGTCTCTCTCTCTCTCTCACAAACACACACACACCCCTCTGGCCTATCATTAAGGGGCTGAACGAAAAGCCCAGGGTTTCGTGTTTGGCAACCACACTGATTCATCTGCTCCCGGGTTAGAGCTCCTTTGAGCAATGAGGTTAAAAAAGCCAGAACTGCAGAGCCCGTCACATGGTAACGTTGACCTTCGGTTGTCCTCGGGCCGTTTGCCATTGCCCCTGTTTCCTCATCCTTCCCGCCTTCGCACTCCTCCTGGGTCCTTTCCCTCCTAAAATCTGGTCACCCTCTTCTGGGCGTCCTTGGAGTGCAGATAAGGCCTGGACCGGCTGTGACGCTGTCCCCCAGGTGCCGGCAGCGGGGCGCGAGGAGGAGTTGGGGCGGATTGAGGACGGGCTTCGTGACTCAGAGGGCGAAGCCAGCTGGTGTCCGGGGCGCGCTGGGGTGGCCTGACCTCAGCGCTGACTCACTGTATTTCAGGGTGTGGCACCACTGTGGGGCGTCTCTTATACAAATGTCCTCATCACCCTGTGGTTCTTTTTGATTCTACATCCCAGGAAAGAGCCGCTGCCGCTTGGCCTCTGCAGCCAGCTCTCACCCTGAGTGGCCTGGGCTGTTCCCCGCATGTGAACTCTCACTCGTGCCTCAAAGGGGTCGGGATGGCTCTTTCTTTGCTCTATGCCTTTAATTTCCACGGCTGGCTCCATTCACACATCCCATTCCTAACCGTTACAGGCTTTTCTTTCACATCGCCCCCACGAACACTTCAGAGGTTTGAAGATCCTTAATGTGTCCCCAAAGCAATCCAAACTCAGCCCTGGGCCTGCGTTCTACGTGTAAGAAACCGGAACTCATTTGCAAAGTCCCAGCCCCGCTCTAGGACTCCCCGCCCCATCCCACCATCAGTGGCTCTGGGCTGCTCAGAGACACTGACGACATTCCTGCTTGGTTTCCTTCCAGCGAAAGATGACCAGGAGGCCGTGCTTTGTTTCTACAAGACTGCCAAGGACTGCGTCATGATGTTCACCTACACAGAGCTCCCCAGTGGGAAGTCCAACCTGACGGTCCTCAGGGAGCCAGGTGGGTGAGGCCCACGCGGCCCAGCCCTTGGGTTCCGATTTCTGATGCCCTTCCCTGCTCTAGGGGCATCGCCCATTCTCTCCTCACTGTGCTTCCAAATGCCAAGAGAGGAAAATACAATCCTTTAAGAAGATCCAGACCTAGGGCCGCTGCTACCCTACTCCTGGAGCTTAGAAGGAAGGTGGTTGTGCAGCCGGGGACCCATTGTCAGGGCAGAACTCGGGGGGCAGTGGGGTGTGGGACAGTGGGAGTCATAGGGGGAGAGGGCCCTGACCTGGGAGAGGTCTCATCTTAGAGGAGACGGAACTCAGGAGTGGAAGCAGCCACAGAACACACCTGCCTTCGCAGCTGGTGGTGGCGAGGAGCTGCTGTGTTCCGCAGGGCGGTCCGGGGCATCTGGACCACCAGGGCTGGACGGGGTGTTGCTCGAATCGGGAGCAGCCAGGCACACACACAGCCCTGGCTGGCTGCTGCTGCCTCCCAGTGTGGACCCCAAGAAGAACAGGTGCGGTGCTGGGTTAAACATCCCTGCCTGCTGCCTTGCTCAGCTCCCCAGGCCACGGAGGAGATCAAGCTTCAGTCCAAACTCCAACATTCTGCCTCTGCTTTGGACCCAGGGGCCAGTGGCCTTTGCCTTAGAGTAATTGGGCTTCCTAATAGTGCCCCTTACGTTCTCCTTGGGGGGCAGAAGGGGTAGAGAAGAAAAAGATATTCTCTCTTCAATTCACAGCATTGCAAACTATTTTTCTAAATTGGGCCAAACCACATAATATGCCTGCCCTGGCCTGGAGGCAGCGGGAAGTGTGGTACCAGAGCAGGGCACTTGTCTATAAGAATGAGGCTTTGTTTCCAAGCGCGTCTTTGCGGTTCTTTGAAAATAAGCACATTTGCTACAAGGGGCTCCACACTAAAGGCTTACAAATATGGGCCCCAGCCCAACCCTTGTGGAAGTGGCTTCATGCTGCCTCCTGCCTGCCCAGTCTGCTCCTGGAAGCATTTACATGAAAGCCGAGCTGGGGTCCAGTATCCCGCACTGGAGACTGGGTCTGGCAGGGACTTGCATTCTGCCGATTAGGGGAAATGCAGCCATGAGCCAGGCCTCTCATCTAGACTTTGCCACCAACTTGCTATGTGACCTTGGAATCTTTCACTTTCTGTACACTGGGGGAACCTTCCTGCCCCCAGCCCCAAGTCTCCCAGAAGCACCATGAGGATCTAAGGCGGACCAGAGGGGAAGGCTTGGGGAGAGGCACACCTTAACCTGGGAGGGGCTCGGTGATGCTGCTGGCTTTGCTCACCATGTCCCTTGGTCCCCTCCAGAGTGCGGAACCGCCCCCAATGCTATGACCATCCTCCTGGCTGTGGTTGGCAGCATCGTCCTGATTGGGATTGCGCTCCTGGCCATCTGGAAGCTGCTTGTCACCATCCACGACCGGAGAGAGTTTGCAAAGTTCCAGAGCGAGCGATCCAGGGCCCGATACGAAATGGTAAGCCAGTGGAAATTGGAAGTAGAAGAGCCTTCAAGGTAGGCAGGATTGAGTTCAACCGTATGTTATCAATAAAGGCCCATTAGCATCTTTGGCATGAAAAACAAAGAATCAACACCTGAAAGGGCCATGCCCACTTCTGGACAGTGAGATTGTGCAGCCCTGGTGCAGAGTGGGCCCAGTCCCAAACCCAGGTCAGGAGCGTTGCGGGACAGAGACACTGGGCACGGCCAAGGCAGGAAGAGATCTACAGAAAAGGAGCTCTGTTTCTTATAGTCTGTTACAGTGTTCATACATGTCATACATACATACATCGTGTCACCCCAGGCAGACTACAAGCTCCTAAAGGATGGAGCACAGAGTGAGCACCCGCTGAATCCCCAGAGTTAGTTTCTGTTAAAGCTGGAAGGGACTTCAGAGACCATCTGACCTAAACCCTCATTCCAGAGATGAAGAGTGGACGCTAAGAGAAGGCAGAGGCACAGCGTGAAGCCTGGAGCACAAGGCCATCACTGCCCACCTGTGTGCTCTGCCTGCTGCCTTCTTGGGGGCTGACCTGGGGAGGTCCAGGGCTTGAGTCTGGTGGCTTGAATGAGTGAACTTACGCGTGTCCTCTTCCCTCCCGTGTTCTGTAGGCTTCAAACCCTCTGTACAGAAAACCCATCTCCACGCACACTGTGGATTTCACCTTCAACAAGTTCAACAAATCCTACAATGGCACAGTGGACTGATCTCGCCTTCTCCCAGGGGTAAGGGGAGCTGATGAAAAAACCAGACTGAGATGCCTTGAACAGCTGCCCGGCTTGGTCACAGCTCCCCAGATAGGCAAGCACAGAGGAGACCTATGTGAGCCTGGGTGGGGAGCCCATTGCCTGCACAGCAAGGTGCCTGGCCACACCACCGGCTGCTGGGCTGCAGCCACGCTAGGCTGTGTCCCCTCCGAGCCCAGGAAAAGCAAGGGGGACGTTGGCGCTTTCCCCGCCACACACGTCCCGCTCGTTGAGTCAGCGAACTGCTGAGGTGCTGGGCTGCCTCTCCCTCCTAGAAGGGCTGGCCTCCAGCCTGGCCGGACAAGAAGGCCACTGGGGAGGGGACAAGTGTGTAAAACCAACATGCAGTCTGGCTTTTTTCACGTTGATCATTTTTGTATGAAATAAAAAGATCATGCATTTATGGTGTAGTTCTGACTACTGAGAATTTTCTGCCTGGCGTCTGTGCCTTGCACACGGGTGTTGGTGATGGGATTGTTGAGATGCCTACTGAGTGTGTAGTTTGCATATGTCAGTTTTCCTCTCCTGCGCATGTTTGTTTAGTAATTTTGTAATGAAAAGGAAAGAGATTGGGGTTGAAAGTAAAGATTAAAACCAAAAGAGTTTGTGTTTGCCCGATACTCTGTACAATTGATGTGTGTGTTCCTTTCTAAGTGGCCTTAAATGGTGGCCCAGTGAGGACTAAAATGGCTGCGTACGTCCTCAGGGAGGGGACACCAGCCAGTCCAGTGCTCCAGACCAGCAGTCACTGAACGAGCTTGAGGTGCTCAGGGCGGTCAGGGTGGTGCCGGGAGCACTGAGAAGGTGCCTTTGTACCCTCCCAGCTCTTGCTTAAAGAGAGTCCCAGGCTGGAAACAGCGAAAACTACCCCCGGCCTCCTTCCCCTGTTCCAAGGTGCTGAGGCTGGAAATCGCTTGTGCGGATGAGGGAGGGTTGGTCCGTGGTTCCCACGGAAACCATTTCTTACACTCTTATCAATGACGGTTTCCTTCCAGTGCCTTCCCCACCCCACTCCTGTGTCCCTCGCAGGCCCAGAGCACAAAACTCATTTCAGCGTTTTTTCCTGGAGGGCCACGGAGTCCCCTTAGGTTCCCATGTCTGAGACGCCTATCCCCTTATTCGCAGAAGAGGAAACGGATTCCCAGAGAGGGGAGTGGCTTGCCCAAGCGTCAGGAGTTTGACCACAAACTGGTACTAAGGCCGCGTCTCACACCGGCCAGAGGGCCGGCCTCCTCCTGCTTTGCGCATGGAGTCTCTTTCACTGATCATTTTTGCCATCGGCGTCACTTCGAGGTTCCTGCACTTTCATTCCAAATTGCTCTGTCTTCAGCCTTGGACCAAGTTCCCCGTACTTTATTTTGGCAAACACGTTTGTCTTTGGCAAAGACAGATGCCAGTCACTAGACAGGGCCTGTTACCTCTGGGGCAGACACAAGCGCATTCTGAGTTTCCTTCATCTTGTGTACATGGGATGAAACAGACCTTGTAACTTGGTGAAGCCGCCTTAAATCCTTTTTGGAATGAAGCCAAATGTAAATAAAATATAAAACAGACAGATAAAATGGGGGCTTCGAGACTTTCTGAATTGAGAAAAAATAAATGTGATTTTGGAAGAAACTGGGCTTCTTTCCTGTTTACTTACGGGTTTCCTGGAGACAAATCATTAACTTGTTCAAAATCTCCGTTTCTGTAAGCAGCTCTGTAAGGGCACGACGTTCTTGAGCCACAGACACTAAAGGATGCTTTGCTCCTGGTTTCCACGGGC
The DNA here is from genome assembly GCA_963575035.1 of Avahi laniger. Lineage (NCBI taxonomy): Eukaryota > Metazoa > Chordata > Mammalia > Primates > Indriidae > Avahi > Avahi laniger. The sequence goes on along the minus strand of CAUYSK010041680.1, from coordinate 3,382 downwards.
TGTGCAAGGTCAAGTGTTTCCTCTCTGACCCAGAGGGACGTGTTACAGGGACAGACCAGCGCTCACGGTGCCCTACTGCCCCCTGCTGGACGCTCTTGGGATGAGCTGTTTGGAGATCTGAGTCCTGAGATTCTGTAACCCAATATAGGAACCCTTGCCTGGCGTGGCCTTAGGTCCTGTTCATAATTTGGTATCTTATTGCCACAAAGAGTCCATTCTGTCAGTCTTATGATCTCCATTTTAACAATGGAAAAGATGGAAAATATCATAAAGAAAGTAACAATCTCTTGGCGTCACACCTCTCAGAGGTAACTATACTTGACCTTTTTGTGTATGACTTCTTTTTTCTACACATATATGCAGTTTTAACCAAAGTGGGATTATACTGTCATTCTTTTTAAAAGGACAGGGAATTCTCATTAAGCTTGGTTGACAATGGGGCCTGTAAAAAATGGCCTGTCTTGGTGTCTTAATTGTTAGGAAGCTGGAAACTGAATGGTTGTAGGTACCAGCCGCTGCTGCTGACAGGGAGAGAGGAAAAGAACGTCGGGTTCTCACTGGGCTCCCTGTCGCCTGCACTGGGCCTGCCCCCTCCGCTGACACCCCATCCTCTCCACACACATTTTCTGATCCCCTTACAGATGTCCTGCTGCAAAATGTCTATGTTTTAAGGTGCTGTGAATTCATGTTGCAAAAAGGCAAGACGTAAACTGTAAGGGTGCAACCTTTGGGGTCTCGATCCCAGCGACCTCTCGATCCCAGGTGTTCCTAACCCCTCTGCGTCGTGGACCCCTTCAGCATTCTGGTGAACGCTGTAGACCCGCTTGTCAGAATCATGCTTATAAATGTGTAAGAAAGAAGGCACTAAAAAGTCCAGGCCTATTTCTCGGGGTTATCATCTTAGTTTGAGTTCCAGAACACCCTGGAAGGCTCAGCCACTGAAGCTTCGTTGGTCCCACCCGCACAGACTCAGGTTCCTGTGACTAAAAGCAACCTCCTCTCCTCGCTGACCCTCACAACTGCCCTGCATGGTGTTGGGGGCGGTTCCCCATCTGACAAAGGAGGAAATTGAGGTTGGTCACCTTGAGTGGGGGTCGGCAAGTGCGATCCAAGCCCAGGGACCCCTCCTCTCAATGCCTCTGTATCGCAGTCTCCTGGGAAGCGCGCCTGCCTTTCCTCATCCCAGAGCTCCGCCGCGGGGCACGCATCTGTACTGAAACAAGATGAAGTACTTATATAAATTAAATTGTAAAATAATAAATTTTAGAAATTATAAAATATCTCCCTTTTCTTTGAATCTTTCTCTTTTGTCCTTATCACATGAGCTGCCTCTGGTACACATGTTAACCAAAAATCCCAGTACAGTTCAAGGAACTGTTCTATTTTTAAAAATGAAGGAAGATGACAACTGACACAAATCTCACGATTCCTGGCACAAAGATTCAATGCTTTGAAGACTCCTTCCCAAGGAGGAGGCGCGCAGGTTGGCCTGGGCATTTGGTGCGCAGCTGGTCTTCCCGGCCACGCGATGCGAGCTGACACGCGTGCGGGTTGGCATTCATGTCCTGACCCATGCTCATAAAACAATTTAAAAAAATACGGAGCTGGCCGGGTGCGGTGACTCACGCCTGTAATCCTAGCATTCTGGGAGGCTGAGGTGGGAGGATCATTTGAACTCAGGTGTTCGAGACCAGCCTGAGCAAGAGCGAGACCCCGTCTCTACTAAAAATAGAAAGAAATTAGCTGGACAACTAAAAATATATATATAAAAAATTAGCCGGGCATGGTGGTGGGCACTTGTAGTCCCAGCTACTCGGGAGGCTGAGGCAGGAGGATTGCTTGAGCTCAGGAGTCTGAGGTTGCTGTGAGCTAGGCTGACACCACGGCACTCACTCTAGCCAGGGCAACAGAGTGAGACTCTGTCTCAAAAAAAAAAAAAAAAACAAAATACAGAGCAAAACACACAATGAACTGAGGCTTGTGGGGTCACACCTGAGCATCTCCACATGGGTGGACAAGCTGGGCCCAGAACCCAGGGCAGACAAGAGGCTGGGGACACTTGAGTTTCCCTCCCACCCAGCACCTTTTCTTATGGTCTCTTCCGCTCAAGCCCGAGGACTGCAGGCTTGATTGGGAGACATCCCCTATTGCATGGAACCGATGTGTAGATGGGGACGAAGGCAACAGAGTGAGGAAGAGGTCATGCTACAGCCGGACAGGAGCATCAGGGGCTTGGGGAAGTGAGAGGCGGCAGCCAGATGGCGGGGCGAGGGAAGGAAGGAGGGACAAGGAAGCAAAGGAGATCCAAGGCTAACTATGCTGTGTTTCTAAGAGGCAAATATGAATTTTTAGGCCATCTATTCCAATTGCAAAAACCATAATTTTATGGGATTTTTTCCTAAACTCAACACCATCTGTACTTCAAATGTTTATTCAAGTGATGCCAGAACACGTGACGTTACTAGGTTCCAGGTAAACAAGGACAGCGTGTCTCATTAAATGCCATCATTCCAGGCCCCTGCAGGCCCCGCCCTGTGGGGCTGCCAGGTGCAGGGAGACGGTGCTGTGCATTCGAGGCAGGGTCGTGGCGCTGTCTGTGCACAATGGCCCGGCGAAGGCACCGTTGTCCTCATCAGAGCCTTGGCTGTACAGTCCACTTCCCACTGAAATGTCCTTACGTGATGGCTGAGAGCCCTCGGGCCCACAGGTCTGTTTCTCGGCCGATTCCCATGCCCTTTTCAGAGATGGGAAAATTCAGCCTCTCTGTCATGTCACTCTGGAGCCACAGGAAGCTCGGGCCACCTCAGGCTCTGCCCCAGACACGCATGGCCTGAGTCCCCTGCTGTGCTCCGAGCTGGGGTGGGGGATCTCTGGGTCTTGACTGCTCTCCTACCCCCTACGCAGATAAACAAGGCACAGACCCGCTCTGCTGTCAGTTCCCCAGCCCCATTTTGGGTGTCCTTCCCTCTGCCTCCCTCCCTGGGACCCAGCCACAGAGGTGAGAGGTCACACCAGAGTCTGACCTGAGCCTCCCTCAGCCACTTGTCGCTCTCCCTTGGTGGGAGGAAAAACGGCAGGCAAATGTTCTTCCAAACCAGCACTTATGTCAAAACCTTGAACTTTAAACGTTAAAACATATTTCAATTATTTTTCTTCTCTTTGTGTTTCTACTGTGGCCTCCCTTTCCTGAGGCACAAAAGCCAAGTATGAACTTGGAAGGGCCATGGGGAAAACAAAGGGATTGCAGGGTAAATCACCCAAGGCCAGATTACAAACTTTAAAGGCCCTACGAGCTAAAAAAGAAAAATACGGCATTTCACATCCTGTAATCCAAAATAAAATCAGCATTTAGTAAAACAACATTGACTAATAGAATAAGTAT
>CAUYSK010041678.1:0-37726 GCA_963575035.1 Avahi laniger | reverse complement strand
CAACATCTCTAATCATCAGGGAAATGCAAATCAAAACCACGATGAGATATCACCTATCTTCAGTGAGAATGGCTTTTACCAAAAAGTCCCAAAACAACAGATAGTGGTGTGAATGTAGAGAGAAAGGAACACTCATATGCTGTTGGTGGGACTGCAAACTAGTACAACCTCTATGAAAGTAGTATGGAGATAATTGAAAGAACTAAAAGTAGACCTACCATTTGATCCAGCAATCCCACTACTGGGTATTTAGCCAAAGGTAAAAAAGACATTCTGTAAAAAGACACTTGCACTCTATTGTTTATTGCAGCACAATTCACAGGGGCCAAGATATAGAAACAACCCAAGTGCCCATCAATACATGAGTGGATCAATAAACTGTGGTATATGCATACCGTGGAGTATTACTCAGCCATAAAATAAAATCCTGAACCTTTTGTAACAACCCGGATGGAACTGGAGACCATACTTTTAAGTGAAGTATCACAAGAATGGAAGAAGAAAACCATACATATTCACTACTAAATTGAAACTTATAGATCAACACTCATACACATATGGTAGTACAATTCAACGGAAATCAAGCAGGTGGGAGGGTGGAGAAGGGGATGGGTAAATTCACACCTGGTGGGTACAATGCTTGCTGTATGGGTGATGGACGCTCTTATAAATTTGACTCAAATTGTATAAAAGCAATTCATGTAAATAAAACACTTTACTACCATAATATTCTGAAATAAACAAAAGCAAAGAAAACAAATTCTGACATATCTTAACTTCCCATAGTAGTACACACAGGTCTTATTTGTATGTACTGGTATGGGAAGAATCTATTTTTTTCAGTCTCCTGCATGAAATGAGTTCGAACGTTCCAGGTTTTTGCTATTATAATCAAAGCTGCAGGGACCTTTTCTACATATGTATTCGTGTATTTTTGTTGTTCTGGTCATTGGATACATTCCAAGAAGTGGAATTACTGAATTGAAGTAATTGTTATTTTTAATAACAATTTTTTTGAAGGGCTGAAAAGGTGCTAATTAAGCAATATACAGGATGTCCCAAAAGTCTCCAAAGGAAAAGTTTTTTAAAATTTTGTAATGAATATTTTGTAAATGAAGGTACATTTACCTCAATTTCCCATTTTCCCTATGTATGATGACTTTTGGGTCACCCTGTATAAGTTTTTAGTGCTAAAGCAATTTCAGTTGTAGAAAAATACTGTAGATAGGATTTAAGAATGAGTCTACCTAAATCATGAAAGAGATACAGATTTTGCTTTCGGTGCCTTCCTGTTTCACTGTGTGCTCTGACTCTTCTTCATCTTCTCTAATTTTTTTTTTCTAATTTTGCTTAAAATGTTCATTGTTAATTCCACCACAGATCTCTCTTGGGATTTTAAGCAAGATTATGTACCTGTTACTACTACTGCAAATACTATTATTACTATAAATTATTGTATTTTCCACACTTATTTTCCTATTTCTAGTCTCTGGCTGAGAGTCTAATGTCAGAGTTTTCTTTCCAAAAGTTCAGATATGATCATGTTATTTTTCCACTTAAAAATTTGTAGGTGTATAAAATAATTTGGCCCTAACCTGACTTTCCAGTTTGTACTATTTTTCCATATGCATTACATTCAAACACAAAGAACCATTCACTGGTAAGAGACTTCATGTATGTTCATGCTCTTTGCCTTTGCATGTGCCTAATATTTCCTTCCCTCTATTGTCACCTGATAAACTTTGTTCATTCTTCAAGGGTCAACTCAAAGACACCTCATCTGGGAAGACTTTCCTGAATGGGGAGAATGGTTAGGTAGATGGTCGAGGCTGGCAGGAACTGTACCATTCAAGGTCTTAAAGGCTGTATTAGACAGTTAGGATTTTATTTTAAGAGTACTGGTTCTGACACAAAATCAGCTTTACTGCTCTCCTGAAATTCTCCTATAGCTAATCCTGTTGTTGAGGCATTACTTAGTGTTGTAATTATTTTTTCCCAAGCCTCTTCCCGCAAAATTCTGAGGATCATGAAGACAGGGACACTATAACAGGCTTTCAGTAAATTCTTGTTACTGCCTACCTTCTACAGTTTTGTTTGAGTATTAAATGAAATGATACTTGGAGAGTGGCTGGCATAATAAGAACTCAGTAAATGCAAGCTGCTGTTATAACCATTGTTATCACTGGATAGATAAATCCTGACTTGAGGAATATAGGGGGATTTCTTGAAAGAGGTGAGATTTTGATCCAGGCCTTAAAAGACTGTAAGGATTACATTGGTGAGGATCAAATGGTTTTCAACACTTATGCAAAGTCACTGTAAAAGTGAAAGGTAAAATTTTGTAGTAAAATATCCGTAGTTACCTATTATCTGTGTGTGGTACTTGAAAGTGACAACTATGTCTTTTTTTGTATTCTTAATATTTAATAGGAAATGTATAATGAATGTATCATTTTATATATATAATTATGTCAAAAGGAGAAGTTTAGCCAAGATTGTTAAAGACTCATTTTTAGAAAAATAAAATTTTTAGTTTTGTATGAACTTACAAAACCTCACTTGAATTCATTTTTACTGATATAAAAACATTAAGGCAGTATATGTATTTTAAAACTCTTTGTCCATGTGCCCTTGAGACAAGTTGGTGGGTGCATTTTTATCAAAACCATATTCACAGTGACATATTAAATGTATTATATTGTTACACTAATCATATGACTTTAGAAACAAAGTAACCAGAAGACTAAAGCCTATCAAAACCATCTTTTTGTTTTTGTACAATGAAATTCTTCTTAAATTTGCCAGTGAATTCATATCGAAACCAGATGTAGACTTCTGTCTTTTAATATATTAGCTCAGCTGTAAATGTCTTATTTCTATCCCTGATTGCTAAGTATTTCATTCATGATTTATTATCTCTCTACCACCCTCCTTTAAAAAAATTATAAAATGTGATTCAAATGGTTTTAAATGATACTGCCCCATTTTTATAGGACAGAAATGAAATTAAATCTGTAATGTACTGATGATAACCTAATTAAATTCACAAATGAAGTTCTCTGTTGATAAAATTTTTTGTTTAAGGGGATTCTTAACAAATACCACTAAAAGAAGTATTGGCTGTGATTTGAGAATGGATCTAAGACTTTTCCCTCTTAGGGCTGGCACAGTGGGCTTACACCTGTAATCCCAGCACTTTGGGAGGCCAAGGCAGCAGGATTGATTGAGGCCAGGAGTTTGAGACCAGCCTGGGCAACATAGGGAGACCCTGTCTCTAAAAAACAAGAAAACTAGTTGGGCGTGGTGGCATGTGCCTGTAGTTCCAGCTACTGAGGAGGCTGAGGTGTGAGGATCCCTGAACCTAGGAATTCAAGGTTACATAGAGCTATGATCTTGCCACTGCATTCCAGCCTGGGCTAAAGAGTGAGACTGTCTCTTTAAAAAGAAGAAGAAGAAGAAGAAAAAAAGACTTTTCCATCTTAGAACTGAATTGAATTCTTACATTACCTTCTTCTTCTGTCCCAAGCAGATCCTCTCTCATGTTTTTTTCCCTTAGCACTTTCAGTATAAACATAACCATTTTGAAATAGTTGGGTATGGGCCCATCCAAACTGATGAAAAGTCTTACAGAAATGAAAAAAGTACTACTTGAAATTTTATATAGTTACAGGAAGCAGTAGTTCTATTGCCAAATAAAAATCTAGATTCTTTTGGTAATTAATTAATTAATTTTTTATGTAAATGAAATTTGTTAAAACAGAGATTATTTGAAAACAAGATTCCACCTAGGAAAATAACTGTCAGCTTTTTTATTTTTAATAACAAAATGGTCAACATGTGTCTAAAAGACATGAAATAAACACCTGGATCAGGGCCTGCTATATAGTGTCCACTGAATAAACACACAGTCCTATCGCCTGCTGCTCTTTTTCTCCATTAATGACACACAATACTTGCAGAGTGGCTTAAATGTTGATGTATATTGCTCTTGTCAGAAGTTTATTTGATACCATTGATAGTTAAGAGAGACCAGGTAAACATTTATCCCTCCAAATTTCCTAAGATATGTCTATATTTTGGTGCAACTGAAATTTGGTCTATTAATATTCACCATTTTTCTCATCTTAATGGAAGAAAGAAAAGTGGGCCTTACTTAGTTTCTGAGTTTCATTTCATAACTATTATGTTTCTATTCTTTAGTTCATTATTTGAGTTACTCTGTTTGTAGTCTTTTCTTTCTCTGGATGGTGAACTACTTTTCTTATTCAGAGCCTAATTTTAATGCCACTTTCTCTTTCCTTCTCTAAGTGCACACCCTTGCGGTTCCATTTTCATTCAAAAGTGCTTTTTATGATCGTTTATGAATTTAAAAGTCTGTCTTTCCTGTTAGATTGGAACCCCATGAGGTTAGGTTAGAGTTTTTTTTAAAATTTAACATAGAGTAGGTGCTCAATAAATTATTTTTAAGTAAATTAATGTTATCTAATGCTTTTTGGAAAATATTTCTGAATTCTTAGGTCACTTGTACACATGGTTTTAAATTCAAAGTCTGCCACATGTGCTGTTATTCTTAGCAACATTGGGACCCATATGGTATGATTTTATAATTGATACCTTATTGTTTTAATTTGCTTTTCTTTGATAATTAGTACAGTTTAATAGTTTCCATGTATGTTAACGAGCTCTTTTTTCAGTTTTGTGAATTGCATATTCAATCTTTGGACTGTTTATTGGGGTTTTATTGTTTTTCTGAAGGATTTATGTGAGCTCTTAATGTTCTAAATAATTCTATGTACTAATATGTTAGTTACCATTTTTCTAAGTTTATAGTTCTTATGTAGACAAAACTAAGAAATTCTCATAATTGTTTGTCCTTTTTGAATGGAAACTATTCTTCCTTCCTAGTGATTTGAACCTTACTTTGATTTTCTTATTTTTATTTAAATATTTTAAAACTGTTTAAATCATTGATCCAAGTATTTGTTTCAGTGAGATTAAGCATCTGTTTTTAATAAAATACTCATAAAGCCACCCATAATATACGAAGGGTTACTTTTCAGGCATGGCAACTGTGCTTACTTGTAGGATTCATTAACAGGTATAGTTGTTTTGATTGGCTGGCATATCATTTAATTTAAATTGAAATGCTAATGTGGGGTAGGCACTCTGCCTGATTGATATTCAGGGCTGATAGTTTTACTGCTTTTTGATGGCTGGTGTCTGTTCTTACAGTTAACACTGGTAGCTGTTCTGATTGATTGGTATTAAGGATGACAACTGATTTGATTAGACATTTGCTTTACTGATTGTCACATGTTTTGAACATCACCCTTGGAATAAGCCTTGAAACCCCTTTTTAAATATTAAGACCAATTCATACATTTATATTTGCAACATCTGGCAGTGGCGTGATAGAATGAGTATTGACTTTAGATGACATCTGAGCTTTGCCACTTAGTAGTTGTATGACATTTGGCAGACCACTTAATTTCTCTGAATTTGTTTCCTCATCTATAAAAATGGATGATGATAAGCGTTTCTGCTTACTTGAGTAGTTGTGAAATCACATATAATACTTTTTATAAACTGTAAAGTAACAGTTTAAGACAATAGTATGCCTCTATGTTCTTGAAAATATTTTTTGCTTGTTTATTGTTTAAAACGATTTTATTGAGAGATAGAAACTTTTTATTTCATAATTGAAGTTAAAAGGCTTAAAGTACAGATACTGCTTTTGAGGTTTAATATTCAAATGGGTTGTTAAAATAATTTTAAATTAAGCCCTATTCATGTACTAGAATGAATGATTGGATATTGCATCATTTGTTGGTTAGGGGAGGATGTGAAGTAAATAAAAGGACACTGACTCCCTTTTAGGGGGATGGATTTATTGCTAAAGGACAAACGCCCTCTTTACCTTTAACAGCTCAGAGCCAAATTCAGGCTACGTATGCGCTCAGGTATTCTTGTGAACTTCATGAAGACTGGGACTGTAAGTTTCCTCATCACTGACCCAGCACCTTGAAACAGTATCAGCACAATAGAGCCAGTCAAGTAGATATTTGTTGAATGAACAAATAGATTGATGTCCAAATAGTGAGAATTTTAGTTGTTAAGAACAACTAAAACAATTTGAACTTTTCAAATCATCTAGCAAAACTGGACAATTCATGAATCAATATAATATCCCTGACAAATCTTCCTTTAGTTTTGCTGTGCGTTTGTCCTGTGGCTTTATGGCATTGAAATCAGACAAATTCTGAGACCCTAAAGTCTGTTTAATTCTGAACTCTCTCTAGCTCTGAAATATAGGCTTACAGAGGCAGAAATAACAATCAAAGAATTAATGGAGAATTAGTGACTTATTGGTTGGAAATTGTGGAATGTTAAGAGGATAAAAATTGAAGTCTAGGTAACTGAAAAGGTCAGAACTGAAGTAATTAAATAAGGCACAATCTTATGGACTGGTAACACCCAAGCTCTTTAATCTTTATACAAAGAGTAGGCAATGAGGACAGAGGAGAAAACCCAGGCACATACGACAGTACAATCACCTGGCTCATGTTCTGCAGTGGTGCAGGGTGGTGTCCCTAAACAGCACTCCCATCTCCTCCACACCCCCCTTGGCTTCACACCACTAATTGAGAAACATTGGGAACATCAGCTGAGGGTATCTCCTTTCTTTTTGTATCAAGTCTCTACCCATTCGTTCATTATTTACTGAGTGCTAATAGTATGCCAGGCTTGTTTCCAAGCACTGTGTCTACATCAATGAACCAAAGATCCCTGCTCATGTGTACTCTTTCTCATACAGTGCTGTGCAAAAGAAACATAAGATGAGCCACATGTAATTTTAAATTTTCTAGTAGCCACATTAGAAAAAGAAAAGGTGAAATTAATTTTCATAATGTATTAAACATATTAATATGTAATATGAAATAATATTTTATATATTATATTACACATTTTATAATATATTTAACAATAAATATTAATATAAAATATTAATACACAGAATATTAAGTGGATAATCAATATATAAATTAATAATGTATCTATATTCTCACTTTTTATATAAGCTTTCATCTTTGCTATATATTTTACCTTTACAGCATATCTCTATTTATAATACCTATGATTCAAATGCTTAGGAACAAAAATTACAGCATATCTCAACTGAGAATAGCCACGATTCAAATGCTTAGGAACAATGTGTGGTTAGTAGCTGCTGTACTGGCTAGTGCAGTTTTAGAGCACGGTGCTTGCTTTCTGTGGACTGTCAAGTAAGACTATCTGGTCTGAGGTAGAGAATAAATTCTTAAGACATACCAGAATTTTCAAATAATCCAGACTCCTTATCCAAGGCTTGCTTTCTTTAACTCAAATGTGGTAAGCTTCTTCTTGAATCAAGGTGTTTTTTTCCTGTCAATTTTATTTTTATTATGATAAAATACACATAACAAAATTTACCATGTTAACCGTTTTTCAGTGTATAGCTCAGTGGTATTAAATACATTTATAATGTTGTACAACTGTCACCACTATCCATCTCTTTAACTCTTCATCTTTTTTTTTGAGACAGAGTCTCACTCTGTTGCCCAGGCTAGAGTGCCGTGGCGTCAGCCTAGCTCACAGCAACCTCAAATTTCTGGGCTCAAGCGATCCTTCTGCCTCAGCCTCCCGAGTAGCTGGGACTACAGGCATGTGCCACCATGCCCAGCTAATTTTTTCCTTATATATTTTTAGTTGTCCAGCTAATTTCTTTCTATTGTTTTAGTAGAAATGAAGTCTTGCTCTTGCTCAGGCTGGTCTCGAACTCCTGAGCTCAAACAATCCACCCGCCTTGGCCTCTCAGAGTTCTAGGGTTACAGGATTGAGCCACCACGCCCGGCCTAACTCTTCATCTTATAAAACTGAAACTCTAGTTTTCCCAGAATCATTTGTTGAAAAGACCGTTTTCCCTATTGAATGGTCTTGGCACTTTTGTTGAAAATCATTTGGAAGGGTTATTTTTGGGCACTTTATTTTGTTCTAGTCATCTATATGGCTTTATGCCAATGGCACACTGTTTTGAATACTGTAGCTTTGCAATAAGTTTTGAAATCAGGAAATATGAGTCTTCTAGCTTTGTTCTTCTATTTCAAAATTGCTGTGTCTATTTGGAATCTCTTGAGATTTCATAAGAATTTTAGGATGAGTTTTTCTATTTCTACAATAACATAATTGGAAGTTTTTTAGGGATTCCATTGAATCAGTAGATTGTTTTGGGTAGCATGGGAATCTTAACAATATTAAGTCTTCCTATCCACAATCATAGGATAGATTTCCATTTATTATTAAAGAAATTCTTCTTTAATTTCTTTCAGCAATGTTGTGTAGTTTTCATTGTACAAGTCTTTTACCTCCTAGGTTAATTCCTAAGTACTTTATTCTTTTGATGTTATTGTAAATGGAATTGTTTTTGTAGTTTCATTTTCAGATTGTTCATTGTTAGTGTATAGAAATGCATCTCATTTTTGTGTATTGACTTTGTATCCTGCTACCTTGTTGAATTTATTAGTTCTGTTCTGTATGTGTGTTTGGAATCTTTAGGATTTTCTACATATATGATCATATCACCTGTAAACAGAGATAGTATTACTTCTTCCTTTCCAATTTGGGTGCCTTCTATTTCTTTTTCTTCCCTAATTGCTCTAGCTAGAAATTCCAGTACTATATTACATTGAAGTGGGAAAAGTGGGTATCCTTGCTTTGTTCCTATCTTCAAGGAAAAGCTTACAGTCTTTCACTGTTCAGTGTGATGTTTGTGTTGGGATTTTTATATATAGTTTTTATTATGTTCAGGTAGTTTCCTTCTGTTCCTACCTTGTTGTGTGTTTTTGTTATGAAAGGGTATTAAATTTAGTCAAATGCCTTTCTGATAACCAATTGAGATGATCATGTAGTTTCTTTTCCTTTAGTCTGTTAGGGTGGTGTATTGCACTGTTTGATTTTTGTGTGTTGAACCATCTTTGCATTCTAGGAATAAATTTCACTTGATTATAGTGTATAATCCTTTCAGTATCCTGCTGAAGTCCGTATGCTAGTATTTTGTTGAGGATGTTTACATCAATGATCATAAGGGATATTGGTCTGTAATTTTCTTTCCTTGAAGTTTCTTTGTCTGACTTTGGTATCAGGATAATGATGCCCTTTAGAATGAATTTGGAAGGGTTCCCTTAATGTTTTGGAAAAGTTTGAAAAGTTGAATCAAGGGCTTTTTTAAAGTGGTACATAATATTTTCACATATTTATGGGTTACATGTGATATTTTGATACATACAAGGAATGTTCAATGACTAAGTCAGGATATTTAGGACATCCATCACCACAAGTATTTATCATTTCTGTGTGTTGAGAACATTTCAAGTTCTCACTTCTAGCTATTTTGAAATGTACAATACATTGTTGTTAACTATAGTCATCCAACTCTACTATGGAACATTAGAACTTATTTCTCCTATCTAACTGTATCTAACTGTATCTTTGTGTGCATTAACCACCCTCTCTCTCCATCCCTCCCGCCTCACACATTCTTCATAGCCCCTGCATTCTACTCTCTATCTCCATGAGATCAGCTTTTTTAGCTCCCACATAGGAGTGAATACAGACAACATTTGTCTTTCTGTGTCTGGCTTATTTCACTTAACACAATAACCCCTAGATCCATCCATGTTGCTGCAAATGACAGGATTTCATTCTTCTTTATAGCCAAATAATATTCCATTTTGTAAATATTTTTTGCTTATCCATTCATCTCTTGGTAGACACTTAAGTTGATAACATATCTTTGCTATTGTGAAGGTGCTGCAATAAACATGGGGTTGCAGGAATCCCTTTGATATGGTGATTTCCTTTCCTGCGAGTAAATACCCAGTAGTGGGATTGCTGGATCATATGTTCTATTTTTAGTTTTAGGAGAAACCTCCATACTGTTTTCCATAGTGGTGATACTAATTTGCGTTTCCACTAACATTTGAGAGTTCTCTTGTCTCCACATTTTTGCCAGCATCTGTTATTTTTTGTCTTTTTGATAATAGCCATTCTAACTGGAGTAAGATTTTATCTCATTGTGGTTTTTCATTTGTATTTCTCAGATGAATAGTGATGTTGAACATTTTTTGTATACCTGTTGGCCATTTGTATGTTGTCTTTTTAGCAATGTTTATTTAGATCCTCTGTCCACTTTTTAATGGAATTATTTGTTTTTATTTGCTGTTGAGTTGTTTGAGTATATTCTGGATATTAGTCACTTGTTGGATGGATATTTTGCAGATAATTTTTTCCAATTCAACAGATTATTTCTGTTTTTTTTTTTTTTTTAGACAGAGTCTGGCTCTGTTGCCTGGGCTAGAGTGCCATGGCATCAGCCTAGCTCACAGCAGCCTCAAACTCCTGGGCTCAAGCCATCCTACTGCCTCAGCCTCCCGAGTAGCTGGGACTACAGGCATGTGCCACCATGCCCAGCTAATTTTTTTCTATATATTTTTATTTGTTCAGCTAATTTCTTTCTATTTTTAGTAGAGACGGGGTCTCACTCTTGCTCAGGCTGGTCTCGAACTCCTGAGCTCAAACTATCTGCCTGCCTTGGCCTCCCAGAATGCTAGGATTATAGGTGTAAGCCACTGTGCCCAGCCAGCAGGTTATCTCTTAATTGTATTGACTGTTTCCTTTGCTATTCAAAAGCTTTTTTAGTTTAATGTGGTCTCATTTGTCTATTTTTATTTTTGTTGCCTGTGCTTGTGAGGTCTTAACCACAAAATCTTTGCCTGGGCCAATGTCCTCGAATGTTATCCCTATGTTTTCTTATAGTAATTTTATAGTTTCAGGTCTTATGTTTAAGTCTTTAATCCATCTTGAGTTAATTTTTGTATTTGGTGAGAGAGAGAGGTCTAGTTTCATTCTTTTGCATATGGATCTCCAATTTTCCCAGCATCATTTGTTGAAGAGTGTACCCCAGTGTATGTTCTTGGCACCTTTGTCAAAAATCAGTTTGCTATAACTGTGTGGGTTTATTTTTGGGTTCTCTACTCCGTTTCATTGGTCTATGTGCTTGTTTTTATAGCAGTATCAAGCTGTTTTGGTTACTATAGCCTTGTAATATATTTTAAAGGCAGATAATGTAATGCCACCAGCTTTTTTCTTTTCGTTAAGAATTACTATGGCTATTCAGGCTCTTTTTTGGTTCCATATAAATTTTAGGAATTTGTTTTCTATTTCTGTGAAAAATGACATCAGGATTTTGATAGGAAGTGTATTGAATCTGGAGATTGTTTTGGTCAGCACAATCATTTAAACAATATTAATTCTTTCAATCCATGAGCATGGGCTGTCTTTCCATTTGTTTGTGTCCTCTTAAATTTCTTTCATCAGGATTTGTAGTTTTCCTTGTAGAGGTCTTTCACCTCCTTGGCTAAATTTATTCCTAGGTATTTATTTATTTATTTTGTGTAGCTATTGTTAAGTGAAATTGCTTTCTTGATTGCTTTTTCAGCTAGTTTGTTATTGGTATACAGAAATGCTTTGATTTTTTTTTTTAATGTTGATTTTGTATCTTGCCACTTTCCTTTTTTATCAGATCTAGGAGTTTTGTGGTGGAGTCTTTAGGTTTTTCTAAATATAAGATTGTGTCATCTGCAAAGAGGGATAATTTGATTTCTTTTCCAATTTGGATGTCTTTTATTTCTTTCTCTTGCCTGATTGCTCTGGCTTGGATTTACAGTACTGTGTCAAATGTGAGTGGTGAAAGTGGACATCTTTGCCTGGTTCCAGTTCTTAGAGGAAGGGCTTTCAGCTTTACCTCATTCATTATGATGTTAGCTGTGAGTTTGTCATATATGGTCTTTATTATGTTGAGGTATATTCCTTGTATGCCTAGTTTGTTGAGGATTTTTGTTATGAAGGGATATTGAGTTTTATCAAATGCCTTTTCTGTGTTAGTTAAAATAATCATATAATTCCTGTCCTTCATTTTGTTGATGTGATGTATCATATTTATTGATTTGTATATGTTGAATCATTTTTGCATTTCTGGTATAAATCCCACTTGATTGTGATTTATTATCTTTTCCATGTGCTTTTGTATTTGGTTTGCTAATATTTTCTTGGAGATTTTTGTGTCTGTGTTCATCAGGAATGTTGGCGCTTAGTTTTCTTTTTTGGTTTTGAACTTTTCTGGTTTTGATATCTGGATAATGCTGGCTTCATAGAATGGGTTAGGAAGAATTCTTTCCTCTCCTATTTTTTGTAACATTTTGATTGGAATTGGTATTAGTTCTTTATAAGTTTGGTAGAATTTGGCCATGAAGTTTTCTGGTACTGAGCTTTTCTTTTTTGGGAGTTTTTTTATTATTGATTCAATCTCATTATTTGTTACTGGTCTGTTTATGTTTTTAATTTCTTCCTGATTCATTCTTGGTAGGTTGTATGTGTCCAGGAATTTATCCATTTCCTCTAGGTTTTCCATTTGTTAGTGTGTAGTTGTTCGTAATAGTCTGATCTTTTGTATTTCTGTGGTATCAGTTGTAATTCCTTTTGTTTGTTTGTTTCTAATTTTGTTTATTTGGGTCTTCTCTCTTTTTTTCTTAGTCTAGCTGTGACTTATCAGTTTTGCTTATCTTTTCACAAGAATGACTTTTTTTGTTGATCCTTTATATTGTTTTATGATCTCTATTTTGCTTAGTTCTACCCTGATTTTTGTTTTCTTCTACAAATTTTTTTTTTTAGTATAGTTTGGCTTGTTTGGGTTTGATTTGTTCTTATTTTTTCTTAAAGTACATCAGTAGGCTGTTTATTTGAAATCTTTCTATAATACTTTTTTGATGTAGACATTTATTGCTATAAATTTCTCTTTTAGCATTGTTTTTGTTATATCCCATAGCTTTTGGTATATTGTGTTTTCATTTTCATTTGTTTCGAGAAATTTTCTGATTTCCTTCTAAATTTCTTAATTGACCCAGTGGTTGTTCAGAAGCATGTTGTTTAATTTTTATGTGTTTGTATAGTTTCCCAAGTTCCTCTTGCTGTTGATTTCTGTTATAGTTTTATTCAATTGTAGTCTGAGAAGATACTTGATATTATTTCAGTTTTAAAAAATTTGAGACTTTCTTTTGTGATTTAATATGTTTTATATCCTGGAGAATATTCCATGTGCTGATGAGAAGAATTTGTATTCTGCATCTGTTGGATGAAATGTTTTATAAATGACTCTTTAGTTCCATTTGGTCAAAAGTGCAGTTTATTTATTTTTTATTTTTTTATTTCTTTTGAGACAGAGTCTTGCTCTGTTGCGTGTTGTAGAGTGCCGTGGCATCAGCCTAGCTCACAGCAGCCTCGAACTCCTGGGCTTAATCAATCCTCCTGCCTAAGCCTCCCAAGTAGCCGGGACTATAGGTACTCACCACCATACCTGGCTATTTTTTGTACTTTTAGTAGAGATGAGGTCTCGCTCTTGCTCAGACTATTCTCAAACTCCTGACCTCAAGCGATCTTCCTGCCTCGGCCTCCCAGAGTGCTAAGATTACAGGCGTGAGCCGCTGAGCCTGGCCTAAAAGTGCAGTTTAAATTTAGTGTTTCCTTGTTTTTTTTTTTTTTTTTTTGAGACAGAGTCTCATTGTGTTGCCCGGGCTAGAGTGCTGTGGCGTCAGCCTAGCTCACAGCAACCTCAAACTCCTGGGCTCAGGCGATCCTCCTGCCTCAGCCTCCCGAGTAGCTGGGACTACAGGCATGTGCCAACATGCCCGGCTAATTTTTTCTATATATTTTTAGTTGTCCAATTAATTTCTTTCTATTTTTGGTAGAGACAGGGTCTCACTCTTGCTCAGGCTGGTTTCGAACTCCTGAGCTCAAACAATCCGCCCGCCTCGGCCTCCCAGAGAGCTAGGATTACAGGCGTGAACCACTGCGCCCGGCCTAGTGTTTCCTTGTTTTTGTGTCTAGATGATCTGTCCAGTGCTGAGTAGGGTGTTGAAGTCCCCCAACTATTATTGTATTGGAGTCTTACCTTTCCTATTAGATCTATTAATATTGCCTTTATATATCTGGTCGCACCACTGTTGGGTGCATATCTATTTAGAACTGTTATATCATCTTCTTAAATTGATACTTTTAGCATTATGTAGTGAGCCTCTTTGTCTCTTTTTACTGTTTTTGAATTAACATTTGTTTTATCTGTTATAAGTTTAGTTATTTCTGTTCATTTTTGGTTTCTGTTTGCATCAACTATTTTTTCCATCACTTTACTTTCAGTCTATATGTGTCTTTACGGGTGAAGTAAGTAGGCAGCATATAGTTAGTTGGTTCATGTTTTCTTATCCATTTAGCCAGTCTGTATTCTAAGTGGCAAATGTATTCTGTTTATATTCTAGGTTATTATTTATATGTAAGGACTTATTTCTATCATTTTGTTAATTGTTTTCTGGTTTTTTATGTATCCTTTGTTCCTTTCTCTCTTAATGTTTATCTTTATGGTTTGGTGGTTTTCTGTAGTGGCAACCTTTGAGTCCTTTTTTTTGTTTGTTCTTTGGAGACAGTGTCTCACTCTGTTGCTAGGGCTAGAGTGCATTGGCATCATCATAGCCCACTGCCACCCTAAACTCCTGGGCTCAAGTGATCTTCTTGCCTCATCCTCCTGAGTAGCTGGGACTACAGGCACGTGCCACCATGCCTGTCTAATTTTTCTAGTTTTTGTAGAGACAGGATCTCTGTCTTCCTCAGGCTGGTCTTGAACTCCTGGCCTCAAACAATCCTCCCACCTCTGCCTCCCAGAATGCTAGGACTGCAGGTGTGAGCCACTGTGCCCTGCCTTGAATCCTTTTTCTTACTCATTTATGTTTTCTTTCTCAGTCAGTTTTATACTTTAATGTGTTTTCATGACGGTGGATATTATCCTTTTGTTTCCAGGTGTAAAGCTTCCTTAATCATGTCTTGTAGGGCTGGTCTAATGGTGATGAATTCCCTTAGTTTTTGTTTTTCGGGAAAGTTATTTCTTCTTTATTTTTGATGGATAAATTTGCTGGGTTTAGTATTCTTGGCTACAAGTTCTGCACCCGCCCCCTGCCCCGTCTCCAGCACCTTGAATATATTATCCTAATTTTTCCCGACCGTAACATTTCTGCTGAGAAATCTCCTGTTAGTCTGATGGGTGTTTCCTTACATGTGAATAGATACTTGTTTCTTGCTGTGTTTAGAAATACGTCCTTGTCTTTGACTTTTGACAGTTTGACTGTAATGTGCTGGGGAGAAGACCTTTTTGCGTTATATCTTTTGGAGATTCTCTGAGCTTCCTGTATCTGGATGTCTAAAACTCTTGCTAGACTTGGGAAGTTTTCAGCTATTGTTTAGATAGGTTTTCTATGTTATTAAACTTTTCTTTATCTTCTAGGACACCCAAAATTATCATATTTGGTTGCTTTATGGTGTCCCTGTCATGTGGGCTTTCTTTTTTAGCTTTTCTTCCTGTTTCTTTGGTCTGACTGGATTATTTCAAAAGATCTGTGTTTAAATACTGAAATTCTTTCTTCTGCTTGATCTAATCTATTGTTGAGCTGCTGATTGATGAATTTATTGAATTCTTTAGTTCTAGGATTTCTGTTTGGTTCTTTTTTACAATATCTGTTTGGTGAATTTCACATTTATATCCTGAATTGTTTTTCTGATTTCTTTTTATTGTTTATCTTATATCTCCTTGAGTTTATTTAATATTATTATTTTGAGTTCTTTTTCATTCATTTCAAAAATTTCTTTTCCACTGGAATCTGTTGTTGGAGAATTATTCTGTTCCTTTGGAGATGTCATATACTTCCTTGTGTGTTCATGTTTTATATGTGCTTTCATTGATATCTGGGTATCAGGTGCAATAGTTACTTCTAAATTTTTGGATTGACTTTGATGTGGGAAAATTTTTTTCTGTAACTGTAGCTATGGTGTTGGTTGGGAAGGGCATTTTGATTCTGTATGTGTTCAGTATTACAGTCTCTATATGATTTCTTCACCTGTAAACGCAATCAGTGGTATTTTTGATTTCCTCAGTGGATTAGGCTGTGGTTGTTAGCGGAGGATGTGGTAAGGTTTTGCTGGGGATAGGACACTGGTGGACTCATTCTTGGGCCCCAGTGGTGGCAGTGATGGACTGAGCATGCCTGTTCTTGACCTTCTGGGTGGCATACATGGGCACCAGTGTTAATATGTCCAGGTGGGCTTATTCTTGGGTCTCTAGGCAGCTTGCTTGGGTGCCAGCAGTGGCAATGTTAGGCTGAATGGATGGACATGTCCTCAGGCCTCTGAGCAATGTGCATGGTGTGGGCAATGGTAGTAGCCATGGTGGGACAATCCCCAGGCTTCCAGGAGGCTCTCACTGGTGTTAGTGGTTGCTGTGATGGCCTAGGCTGGCCAGTACCAAGGCCTCCAGGGTCATGTTCTGGTGTGTTCTAGCTGTGGTCATGGTAGCAGGCTGGGTTGGTCCATCCTTAGGCCCCTAGAAAGAGTGTCCAGATGCCAGTGTTAGTGGTCATGGGGGGGAAATCCGTAGGCCTCTAGATGGCATGCTTGGTCACTGGCAGCAGGTTTTCTGGGCCTATTCTTAGGCCACTTGGTGATGTGCATGTGTGCCCAGGGTGACTGATGGGGGAGGGTAATCCTCAGGCCCTCAGGTGGTGTGTTGGAGCACAGGGGGAGTGGTACCAGGTGGGGCATGTCTCTTTTCAGGTGCCCCCTGATGGGATGCGTGGGCATAGGCTGTGGTTAGCAAGGCAGGGTAACTCCCCAGGGTGTTCTAGGGTGGCAGCAGTTGTTCTGGGACCATTACTAGTTCCCCTTGTGGTTTGTATGTGCTTCTGGGGTGACTGATGGGGTGGGATTGTTCCTGCGCCTCCAGGTGACATGTTTGGGCACTTAGTGTAGGTGGTGCCAGGCCAGGTAGGCCTGTCCTCAGTCCCCCTGGTGGTATGCATTGGCACAGGCGTGGCGAGCAGGATGAGGCGATTGCCATGCCCTGGGTGGTATGCTTGGGTGGCAGCAGCAGTGGGGGCAAGGCAGGGAAGGTCTTTCTTCAGGGTATGTGCTTGTGCTCTGTGACCCTGCTGCCGGGAGGTTCAGGGTTGGTATGCGTAGTATATGTAGTAGCCACCCCAGGCTCGTGGGTTTGAGGTGCTGGGGAGCTTGTGCTTCGGCTCTCTTTTTCCTGCAGGCAGCCTCCTGGCGGTGGTGCACCACCCTTTCCCCAGCATGGAGGACACTGTGTGGGCTAGAGTGCTGGGGACCCTTCCACTCCACTGGATTCAACTGGCTTCTTGCCACTGCAGCCCTTTGTGTGGACATGCGAAGATGTCTGTGGGGCTGCAGGAATGTGGAGATGCAGGGGCTGTGGTCCCTGGGGCAGGATGCAGGCTGGTGGAGGCTAGGCTCTCATAATGGTCCCGTGGTGCAGCTCTCTGTGACTTGGGGGGTGCATAGGACCCAGCATGGGTTTCCCTGAAGCTGTGCGGTCCTGTGGACTCTAGGGAGCTCGCTGTGCCAGTCTCAGGGATTGCAGGGGTTGAGGGACTCTCCAATGGCTGGGATTACAGGTGTCTGAGGTGAGAATATGGACCACTGGGAAATCTCTCACCTAATCCTATTCTGCAGGAAGGAGCCTCTTCAGGCTCCCATTCGATCTCTGCCAGACTGTCTACCTTACCTTTCTCTCCTTTGATGCCTTTCTCTGCTGAATTCCTGTGTTCTCTCTTAGATGTTCTATTCCAAGTGTGTTTATTTACTTGCTATTTTGTTCTTTGTGGAGGAGTCAAATGTCCTGTGCTTTCTAGTCAGCCATCTTCAATGACATGACTCTCAAGATATTTTTATTTCTACCTTCCCTTTTTTTTTTTTTGAGACAGAGTCTCACTCTGTTGCCCTGGCTAGAGTGAGTGCGATGGCGTCAGCCTAGCTCACAGCAACCTCAGACTCCTGGGCTCAAGCGATCCTTCTGCCTCAGCCTCCCAAGTAGCTGGGACTACAGGCATGTGCCACCATGCCCGGCTAATTTTTTCCATATATATTTTTAGCTGTCCAATTAATTTCTTTCTATTTTTGGTAGAGATGGGGTCTCGCTCTTGCTCAAGCTGGTTTCGAACTCCTGAGCTCAAACAATCCGCCCGCCTCGGCCTCCCAGAGTGCTAGGATTACAGGCGTGAGCCACCGCGCCCGGCCTCTACCTTCCCTTTTTGTGTAAAGCTGTGATCCTATTACACAAATACAAAATAGCCATTCATATGGTTGGCTTCCTCATATGATTTAGACCTCTGTAAAAACTGCCTCTTAGGTCTTCTTGAATATCTAATCTAATGTAGCTTCTCAGTCATTGTCTTTCCAGAGCTCTCTGTTATTGTCCTCATAGCAATTGTCAGTGATATTTTCTTGTACAATCTTGTTTTGTATGAAATTATCATCAAATATCAATTAATCCGATTACCTGCAGGTAGAATATAAGCTCCATGAGAGCATTCCCCATTGTTTAAGGATTTTATTGCAAGTTCCATTATGTAGACGTGATTGATTAAGTCTTTGGACATTGGTGATTAACTTAATCTCTAGGCCCTCTCCCTTCTCTACAGGTCAGGGATAGGCTGAAATTTCCAAACTTCTGATCACATGGTTGGTTCCTCTGGCAACCAGCCCCCATGCTAAAGCTATGTAGGGGGACCATCAAGATTCACTCCATTAGCATAAACTCTAATGTGGTTGAAAGGGGCTTAAAATATTTTAGTTATTTATGTATTGTTTATTTATTGGCTTACAATGAATGACAAAATATGATCCCTCTCATCACTCAGCAAATTCCAGGGGTTTTAGGAGCTATTTTGACAGGAAGCTGGAAAGAAGACCAAATTTTTCTTTCTTAATATTTTACAATATCATGCTGCCTTATAGGATTGTTATAAGGATAAATGAGATCATGCAAAACTCGTCGTTCAGTGCTTGGTAACAGGTAGCAGTGGCTCTACTGCTGCAGCTGTAAACAGTGTTTCCTTTCCTATCCCTCTCCTCCTCAGCCTTCTTCTCTCCTCTCCCCTCTTTCTTTTATCTGATAGCCTTTGCTCGTATTTCCATTTTCCTAATCTTTCTCTGACATTTTTATTTCTGAGTTCTCTGTATTAGGTCAGCATTCTAGGACTGGGTGGGTTAGGAGTGATCTGGCTGGAAGCAGGAGGACTGGCATTGGTGTAAATGCTTCATGCAGGAGACACACGGCAAGCCACGTTCCCTCCTTTCCTGTCTTTTATGTAATGCTGCTGGTTTTCATTTACATCAAGAATTGAAAATATCACAGGAAAGCGTGTCTCAATTTACTTTTTCAGGGAAGATAGCTGTGATAGTGCCACTTCAGTGTTAGAAGACCTGAGAAATAGTAATTTCTTAAGGCCAGGGTGATTCTTGGGGTACATTCTGTGCTTTAGGAATGGCATTGATAATTTTAAAGAAAAGAGAAATTTAATCATCAGTAAAGGAATGCCAAAGCATATTGTGGAGCAAGAAGAGTTCTTGATTATTTACCTGTTAGGCTTTTCCTAGAGGTTTAATGGTCATTAGAAAGAAATACTTGTTACCAGTACTCTTTTGTAAGAGTTTATTTAACATGGTATTCTCCTATAGTTTTAAAAATATTTTTTTCCAGTTAACAGAAGACGAAATTGCAACCATTCTTAAATCTACATTGAAAGGACTAGAATATTTGCACTTTATGAGAAAAATACACAGAGATATAAAAGCTGGAAATATTCTCCTCAATACAGAAGGCCATGCAAAATTGGCAGATTTTGGAGTAGCTGGTCAATTAACTGTAAGTTAACTTCATTTATTTTATCTTTTTGACATTTTGCTTCTCTATTAAAATTTATGCCCTGCTAACTGCTTCCATGCCTTTCTGTTAAAAAATTTTTTTCTTTTTAAATTTTAATAGATTTAAATGGTACATGTTGAATTTTGTTACATGTGTATATTGTGTAGTGGTGGAGTCTGGGCTTTTGGTGTACCCATCACTCAAATAGTGTACATTGTACCCAGAAGTAATTTTTCATCTCTTACCAAGTTAACTTTAATAATTTTGGGAACATTTTTGACTTATTTGATCTGGTTTGATTGTGACTAATGTTCGATAACTTATTTGGGAGATATGGAAAGAAATGTGTAAATTTGTTGTTTCTGTGGAGAAGGAGCTATAATTGAGCCAAATTTGAGTACTATTTAATTTACTCTTTAAGGGACATTGATGAATATGAAAATAGATTTTATCATCAAAACGCTTAGGTGTTCTAAAAGGGAAGCTACATTGATTCATTTCTTAGCTTTTATTGTTATAGTACTATTGTTAGTAAGTATCTTTAATGATAGTAGTGGAGATAAGTTACTTGTGGACTCTTGATTATTTCAGAATTCAAAATTTCCAAATATTTCATGTTATAACTCATTGAGATTCTAGCAAAATTGACAATTTCAGGTATAGTCTGTGGTATTTGAGGATTTAACATTTTTTTTAAAGAATATGTTTGGTGTACAGATTTCCATTGTGTTTTTGTAGTAGTATTTATATCTGTGTAATGTGATTGCAGGATACGATGGCAAAACGCAATACTGTGATAGGAACTCCGTTTTGGATGGCTCCTGAGGTAATTCAAGAAATAGGCTATAACTGTGTGGCTGACATCTGGTCCCTTGGTATTACTTCTATAGAAATGGCTGAAGGAAAACCTCCTTATGCTGATATACATCCAATGAGGGTAAGAAAATTATGGTTTGCTAAGAAATGTTGACCTTATGAGTGTTGCAGTTTTGTAATGTCAGTATAAGTAAATATAAAGTATTTAATAAATCAAGTAAGTTCATTTGAATTTAGATTCTGTGCAAAAAACAGTAATATTATATGTCAAAAATTAATGACTGTTAACTTCTCTTTCCCTTGCATTCTTAATTGTGAGAAAAGAACTAAAGGCTATATTTATCTCTGTAATCACTGTTTTCCTTCCTCCAAAAATAAACCTATAACATTTTCCCTTGGTTTTCAATAGAAGAAAGGGTTGGCAAATCCTCTTTGTTTTTCAGTTCATTGTTTTTGCAATGTGATAGTGGAAGACTTTGAAGAAACCAGTTCTCTTTGTTTCTCCCCTTGATATCCTTTGGTCTGAGAATAGTATTAAGAAATCCTGATTTTCTTTTCTTTTCTTTTCTCTTCTCTTCTCTTCTCTTCTCTTCTCTTCTCTTCTCTTCTCTTCTCTTCTCTTCTCTTCTCTTCTTTTCTTCTTTTTCCTTTTCCTTTTCCTTTTTCTTTTTCTTTTTCTTTTTCTTTTTCTTTTTCTTTTTCTTTTTCTTTTTCTTTTGACTCGGTCTCTTGCTCTGTTGCCTGGGCGTGAGGGCAGTGGCGTCATCATAGCTCATTGCAACCTCAAATTCCTGGGCTCAAGTGATCCTCCTGCCTCCTGTGCAGCTGGGACTACAGGCATGCACCACCATGCCCAGCTAATTTTTTATTTTTGTGGAGATGGGATATTGCTATGTTGCTTAGGCTAATCTTGAACTCCTGACTTGAAGTGATCCTCCCACCTAGGCCTCCCAAAGTGCTGGAATCACAGGCATGAGCCACTGCACCCAGCCCAGAAATCCTGATTTCTAATATTGCTATCTGTGCATAAGGAAATTAGGCTTATTTTTTTAGTTAATGCTTATTGAGAAAATGGAATTCCTTTTTTGAACACCATTATACTCTTCTGTGATCTCCTTTTCTGGGATAATTTTTGAGTTTAAAGTGTATTGTGTATTGAAGTCTAGCTACCTATGCTTCAGGATTTGTGATGATATAGATTACTGTGAATGATATAGATTATTTTTGATGATATAGATTACTGTGATGATATAGATTACTGTGAATCCCAATTCAGCATAGATAAGTACATTTATCTTTGTATACTTATTGCCCTCTAGTGGCCATAGTTACTGTTAATATCAGTGAGGATCTAGGAATGAAGGGGAAAGAGTTCTGTATGTTTGTCTGCAGAAAGAAAAAGATAATACCAGGGTGACTGGAGGATGTAAATAGGAAGGAAAATAATACAGTATTTTAGAATAGCTGAAGAGGAATAAATTGGAATTATATTTGCTATTACAGTGCTATTGTGGGTTAAATTTCGATAATATAGGTTATAGTATAGTATACTAAAAATATTTAAATACATGTCTGCCATATTAAAACACTTTAAAGAGAAAATTCTTTTGAGTAATACAGTTGTATACAATTTGTATCATCTTGCTTGTATATATATTAATAAATTTCTTTTGCTGAAGCAAAAAATATAAATAGCATCAGTTATTTGAAAATAACATGAAAAATAACAAGGTCAGCTTAAAAACAGGAACACAAATTCTCATTTCTTCTCTGATCATTAGTTATCTGTGGTACTTTTAGTTAGGATGTTTGTAGGGTAATCCCCAAACTTGATGTATTTGAGTTTGAATCAGTGAGGTTTAATAAATTACCCAAGGCAATTTAGCTAAGTTCCAGAGTTGAGATTTAATTTAGGAGATACATTATTACCATTCTACTTCCTCCCTGTGTTAATAATCTTATTTTCCCAACCAAGTAGTCCAATATATTAAATTTGACCATGTGCTAATAATCTCTCTAGCAGACAGCAAGCAATTGTAACATGTGGTCCCTTCAAGAATCTTAAAATATTACTTGGGAGTTTGAATTAATTAATATATGATGAAATAATAAAAATATACCAGAAGACAGTGTTTCTCTTAAAAAAATACATAAATGTTGTAATCTTCTTCAGATGCCTTGTTCACTTCTAAATCCTACCAATTTTTCAAGTCCCAACTAAGATTTTATTTCTATATAGAGCTTTCCTTGATAACCACCACCAAAGTAGATTTTTCTTTTTCCTCATAATTTGCATGTAGGTAGTTTTTGACTCTAGAGTTCTTTGGACAGTTTAACCAAGTGCTACCTTTTGCATTTCCAAATATAATATAGTTTTGAGCTCCTATTTAAATGATATCATTATTTAACTTCTTGTATTCATGAACTCTTACAAATTAGAGTATTGAACTACAACTTTTGGGAAGCTGTGAATATCATGTAGCAAATACAAGTTTTCCAAACCTTGAATCTTCACTTGAAAGCTCAAACTTTATTATTGGTAACAAATACTGTCTGTTGTTTTCCTCAAAATGGCAAATTCACTTTGTTCATTTTTAAGAAAATGTCAAATACCCACATCTGTGTAATTCGAGTTTTTCTGTCAATTATTTTTCAAGTAAAAGTGGTATTTCTCAAAGAAAGAGTTGCAGCTAGTTTAGCTGCAGCTTAGTACACAAGTGCTTTCTCTTGAGATAATAATTGTTCTTTGATATATGGATAAATATTTTATGCATATTTCCCACTTTGTCACATAGAATATTCAAAAATATGCATTCAGTGGTGGAAATGTAATATAATTAACAATCTTTACTATTTCTTCAAGGATTATAGTAGTTTGGTGGTGGTTGTGGTGGGGGATAGAGTTGGGGGATAAAAGAAAAAGCTGTTCCAGAGAGGGAAAAAATGGTTGTTGGGAGCCCAGCTAAAATCGCTGAGAAACTGTAGTGTCATTCTAGTTTGTGGGCCTTTCTCTAGCAGTGCTCAGCTGTGGAGTAGAGTGCATGGTGGCCTTGATATCCAGGGTTTGGGTTTTAATGAATGAGTTTCTTGGAAGAATGGAGCTACAGTGATTTAAAGATGCTGTTGAGAAAGTAGTTCAGGTGACTACCAATGGGGTACAGTCTGGAGAGGGAAGAGTGAGTATAAGGAAATGGAAGGATCAAGGCACAGGCAATGTTCTCTATTCTTGCTGCATAGCAGTTACCTGGGGAGCTTTGAAAAAATTCTGATGCCTGTGCCCTACCCTAAACCAATTAAATCAGAATCTCTGTCTTTTCAGTGAGGTTAGAGAACAGATAAAGTGATAGTTAAGGTATGAGAAAGCTGGTGGGATATTAAACTGTGATTAGTGAGTGAAATATTGAAGTTTTCTTTTTAATTACAAAATTTTTTTTTACTATAAGAACTGTGTGAAATTAATATCTTAAGTTCCATTTTAATGGGTGGACTAGATGAAATGGATATTTGAAGAATTATGTTATCTGTTAAAATGACACAACTTGTCAGTGGCAAAATTGAGATATGAACTCAAGCTGGTCTGCATTTTTGCCTAGACACCAAAGAAATAATCTTCTGCATTTATAGCCCAACTCTGTACAAGTGGTGGAGTAGCTAGCAAAAATAAGAAATCTATAAACCATATAATCTCATCATTATTATTTATAATACAAATCCTCTACATTTTCCAAACTGGCAGGAAATATGGACAGATTTTAATTTTTCATGTTTTGTTTTTCACTCATTTTTTTTTTTGGTAGCAATATAGACTAATGAGGTAACCAGGAATCTACAAAGTTGTCACAGTGGGATGAGGATATGATTGACATAAAGACCACCACAGAAGATAGAAGCAAAAAATACTAGTTCTTTTAATATAAGTAAAGAATTTTATATAATTTACTGCATGTAAATGGCTATCTAGAATAAAGTTAGAAACAAGGTTAGGACGTGGCAGGCAAGCTCCCTTACCCTCCCTGTCCAGAGTGGTGTCTAGTCACTGTTGCTATCGCCTGATTGGAATGAGGATTCTATCCAGCCTTTCTGAAATTCCCTGTGTCTATTCTCACAAGGATCAGGCCCTTTTGGCTATGCCTGCCGACTAGTTGCACATAATAGGAACACCGCAGAACAGCAGCGTTGACTTCTAGGCTGAGTGAATTGGGATTTGGTTTCCTAGTCATTTTCTCAGACACGTGTCTTTTACCATGCCCAGGCTCCAGGCCTGCTGGGAACCTATTCTTGCTTAGGTTGGCAAAAATTAGGGGCAAAAACAGATGCATTGTGCTAGGATAATTTAGAATGGAGTCGCTCCTTCTTTACTAGCCACAAATTGATATTGTGTTTGTCACTGATTAAGTTTTTGTAGGACATATATTTGGAGTGTCACAGCCTTAGGGATATGAAGACCTTACGGATGGCATTAAATTAGAAAATGAAAGTGATTGAATTAAATTGGAAATTTGCAGTTAATTGAGAATGAGTCCTTTGGAGGTATTAAGGCAGAGGTAATTTGTTTTATATGCTTTAGTTTTTCAATTTATCAAAGGTTGATACTTTCTTTTATTGTTCCTAAGGCAAAATAAGAGGTACTTGAAACAGATATTCAAAGGAGGAATTTTTTAATAAAAACTTTTAAAAACACTGGATTTGTTTGATGGCAAGGGGACTAAAGTTTGTAATTTTGATACAACTTTTTATTTTTTTTAAAAAGAAACTTGTATATGCAAACCAAATCTTCACTGTGGTAGGTAGTAATAATTATCTTTCTAGTAAAGAACAATGATGAATTGGACATTTAAAACATATAAAGCCTTTTAGACAGGAGAGGGATGAAAATCTGCTTATAAACTTAAATCCAGCCATTAGATTAAAATTTATAAGTGATGGCAAATGGAAGTAAATCTGCTCAGAAAGTTAAGTGAAACCAATTTTTATCAAAACCCAGTTTATTTTAGAAAGTTAAATATGAAATCACCAAATTAATTTTGGTCAGTTAAGTAAATAAAATAGTTAGAACATGTAATTTTGAATTCACATACTAATATGGAGATTGGTGTTCTGTCTTTCTCAGCCCTTTAAAAAATCAGGAAATGAGTGAATAGTATCATTTTCCTGAATATCACTGTACCCTTCCCCCAAACACATGTGCTTTATTCCTTAGACATCACTAAGACCAAATTGTTGTTTTTTTTTTGTTTTAGCACAGTTTTGATTTTGTTTTGCTTTGTAAGCTTTTGTGTTTGGTTGTCCATTCCTCAGCATAGTGAAAGGGGTAAAGACAGAACTGTTTGAGTCAGAGTGAGGAGAGCAGAAATAGTCCCTGATGATTTCTTGAATCAAGTGAGGGAAAGAAAATAAAAATCAAACTAAGAATTTTACTTCTATACAATACAATACTGAATGTGTAACCCTTTTAAAATAAGATATGTAGTACACAAATATGCAGTGTATCTTAGGAAGATTTATGTAAAATGTGAATTAAGGGGCCAATTGGAGGCCCTTAGTTGATAATTTTCTGGAAATTCAACTTATATAAAGCATGACAATCTCCGTTTAAGAGTAAATTAGGAATTATTTTAGACTGCTAAAAAGGTTTCTCTTTGTGTCTTCACACTACCTACTTACAAAGAAAGGAACCCTGTAGATATTTTCAAACATGAAAGAGTTATTTTTGATGAATGATTTTTGAAAATAATGTATCCTTCTATCCTGGAGTACCTTTTGTTTAACCTTGCTATATTTCTATATTTTCCAAGTGGCTCCTCACACCCCCTCTCCCCCAGTTTTTGGAGAAACATAGCATTTTAATAGGTGAAATAAATAAATGCTTCAGTACATGCAGGATTAAAACAGACATGGGGACCACTATTTATAGTGCATATTAAAAAATAAAATACAGTAGCTTTCCCCCATTGCAAATCACATGGCAATACTTTTTCACAACTAGTATACTCCTAATCCAACATGGTTTCTTTAAAAAAAAACAAAAGACATAAAAAAGTGATTATATCCACATCTAAGGAGTGCAAACAGTTAACCATTTTTTAATAATTAAAAAAATCCCCACCACAACAAAAAAAAGAAAAGAATCCATGACTTCTTTCCCGCTCAGTTACTAATAAAATTTGGTTGACTGGAAGACTGGAAAATTCTGGAAGACTGGGCCTGGATAGTGAGGTTGGCATTGAGTTAGTACCACACGTAGCACACACTAACACACCTTCCATCTCCCAGTCCCTGCTGTGTAGGGCTTGGTAGATACCTTGGCCATCTTAGTGTTTGTGCATGACACTACCTCTTGGAAGCTTCCTGCAAGCATTTAACATGGGGAGTGAGGAGGTGGGAGTGACATAGAGAACAACTGTCTTCATTTAGTCTGGGAGGTCGAAGTCTGAAATCAAGGTGTAGACAGGGCTGTACTCCCTCCTGAAGCTCTAAAGGAGAATCTGCTCTTGGTCTTTTCCAGCTATTGATGGCTGCTGGCAGTCCTTGGTTTTCCTTGGATTATAGTTGTATCACTCCAATCTCTGCCTACATCTCACGTTGCATTCTCCCTTGAGTGTCTGTGTCTTCTTTTTTGTCTATCTCATATTTCTCTCTGCTTTTCTCTTGTCATTGTGTTTAGGACCCACTCAGGTGATCCAGGATGTTCTCTTCCTTTCAAGATCCTTAACTTAATTACATCTGCAAAGGTAATTTTTTTCCAAATAAGGTCACGTTTAGTGGTTCCAGGAATTACGGCATCAACATATCTTGTGGGGGGACCACCATTCAATGCAGTACAACACCTATAATCTATTCTCTTCTTTCAAATGATATATATATTTAAGGTTAATAATTAAGATTAATAATGAAAAATACATAACAAAATTTTCCATTTTGACTATTTTTAAGTAGTGTGTACAATTCACTGGCATTAAGTACATTTACATTGTTGTGCAACCATCACCACTGTCCCTTTCCAGAAAACTTTTTATCATTCTAAACTTGAAGCTCTGTACCCATCAAACGGTAACTCTTCATGTCTTCTTGCCGCAACATATTGTAATCACTATTCTACTTTCTGTCTCTCAGGGTTTGACTATTCTAAGTACCTCATATAAGCAGAGTCATGCAATATTTGTCCTTTTGTGTGTGGCTTTTTTTTTTTTTTTTACTTACCCTGAGGTTTTCATGGTTTATCCATGTTGTAACACATATCAGAATTTCCTTCTTTTATACAGTGAGTAGTATTCCATTGTATGTATACCACATTTTGTTTATTCATCTATTGACAGACACTTGGGTTTCTACACCTTTTGGCTATTGTGAATAATACTACCATGAACTGGGTATGTAATCATCTTCTTCGAGATCCTACTGTCAATTCTTTTGGGTGTATACCTAAAGTGGAATTGCCACATCATATGGTAATTCTATGTTTAATTTTTTGAGGAACCTCCATACTATTGTCCACAGTAGCTGTACCATTTACATTCCCACAGCAATATAGAAGATTTCCAGTTTCTTCACATCCTTTCTAGCACTTTTTATTTTCTGTTTTTTTCCTTTGATAACAGCCATCAGAGTGGGTGTGAAGTATTTCACTGTGGTTTTGATTTGCATTTTCTTGATGACTACAGATGTTGAGCAACTTTTCATGTACTTATTATCCATTTGTATATTTTGTTTGGGAAAATGTCTATTCAAGTACTTTGTCCATTTTTAAATTGGGTTGTTAGACTGACTTTTCTCTAGTGTTGACCTGCCTTTTTCTCATTGCTGGAGTAGGTCTCCTAGTCCTTTGACTTTTTACTGCCTTTGTTTATTGTGCTTTCAGTTGTCCCTTCTATCACTTTCTGTCCCCCAATTATGCTCAGTCTAAGTCCCTTTGTATTTTTTCTTTTGTAGTAAGTATATTGAGAGGTCTTTGAATTAGAATGGTTTTTACTCCGTGTTTATATGCAAATGATTTAGTTGCCTACCAAGTAGAGAATTGTTTATTTGAATTATTCACATATATGTACTTTGCTTTATACAATGGATGTGTTCTGAATAAATTGTGTAAATATTTAATAGTTGTCAATCAGCATTTAAAATTCTTCGGATATTATTTTTTAAGATAATTTTTAATGAATCCTTTAGTAATGAGAATAATACTGTGGAAACTTATCTGCCATGTAAATGTGTATATTCTTAGGATGGGATATTTCCATGATATCAATAATACTAAATTTAACCATTACTACTAAAATATTTTTGATTTAGTATTAATGTTAAAATGGAAGAAATGTATATTCTAATGTGGAGGTAGGGAATTCGGTTTTGGGACCAGTTGGAGAGTGTATCAGCTCTCCTACATTGGTTGTTTTGAGTCAGATATATTAAATGTCATCTAGATTATCTTCCAGTATTCTTTTATTCCCTTTCTCCTTTCCTTTATTTTCTTCTACAAATATTTAGTGCACACTTATCATGCACCAGTTGGACTTTCAGAAAATAATGGTAAGCAGAGCAGACATGTTCCTCGTTCTTTTGGAACTTGTAGTCTAGTGATAACTAGCATTTTGTTGTTAGAACTATTTAGCTTTCTGTTTTATTGGGGAGAATGGGGGAGATATAAAGTTGTTCAGAATGTAAGACCATAGACTGTAACAACTTTTATTCACACATATATGTATGTACAAATCAGATAGGATCATATGGCTATAGAAAAGAATTTTATTATTTTGTCATTACATGCATCACTTGCTTTTCTCTCTTGAACTTATCCACGTGTTCCCTTTTTTCCCTGTCTTCTTCCCACTGCTGCCTTTACTTTCATTGCCCCTGACAGGGAGTATAGGTACATACTCACACCTTGCCCCCCTCCCCACCTTTGGCTTTCTTTCCATATGCTTTTCTTTCTTTTCCTATTACCTTTCTTCTTCTGTCTCTCACTTACATTTTTTTGCCTTATTATTTTAGTTGATGTCTTGATTCTATTAACCATACTTTGTTAGATCAGAGATAGCCAAGGATCCAGGGAAATGGAACAAATTGAATCATCAGAATTTTAATAGTACTTCCAGGACATATGGTTTTGTTTTTTTTTTTTTTTTGAGACAGAGTCTTGCTCTGTTGCCCAGGCTAGAGTGCCGTGGCACCAGCCTAGCTCACAGCAACCTCAAACTCCTGGGCTCAAGCGATCCTTCTGCCTCAGCCTCCCGAGTAGCTGGGACTACAGGCATGCGCCACCATGCCCGGCTGATTTTTTTTTTTTATATATATATTTTTAGTCGTCCACATCATTTCTTTCTATTTTTTAGTAGAGACGGGGTCTCACTCTTGCTCAGGCTGGTCTCGAACTCCTGACCATGAGCGATCCACCCTCCTCGGCCTCCCAGAGTGCTAGGATTACAGGCGTGAGCCACCACGCCTGGCCCAGGACATGTGTTTTTTTACTTCATTTGAAAGCGTCCTTTTGCCTTGTGGTCCTGCTATGCATGGGGGTATAGGCATTCCAGCTCCTAAATTGGAGAGTAAGCTTTATTTCGGTGACAGTTTCAACATATTTTTGTCCAGTCAGAGTTATTATTCTTGAAGAGATGAACAAGCAAAGAAAACAGAATAAACAGGTTTCAACTTCTTTTGGTTGAGCCTGCTGGGATCACCCCTTAGGCTTCCAGGGGAAGAGGAAGTCCCACTCTTCATCTGTATTCAAACCTTGCTATTGGTGTTGCCAAGTGCTCTGTAAACATGATTAGTTTGGTAACTATTGAGAAAGCAATCATCATTTTCCTACTGACATACACATTACATGAATATGAATTGTAGTTTTGAAGACATGTTTCCAATAAATATTGGTTAGAGTAAGACTTACCAAAAAGGAATAACACTGTAATCCACCTTTTTAAAGATTTTAATGTGGGATACTGACAAATATAGTATTTTTCTATATTTGTGTGGGAGAGCTTAAAAGAGAATTTAAATTGACTTACTAATGATTGAAAGATAACATTTATGCTTCAGACTTTTTTGATTGTGATCTACAGTGTGAAGTACATTTCACATTGTGACCCATTGTACATGTGTGTACACACAGACACACACAAATGAATCAAAATATGCATGAAACAGTATACTTATTTTTATGATTTATGATCTACTCTGATTTCTGTTTTATCACAGTATTCTCTTTTTCTATTCTGTTTCATCCCTCTCCTTTAAAAAATGGGCAGATCAAATTCATTAAATTGGTTATATGACCCAGTAATGGTTTGTAGCTTGAATTTGGAGAGCAATCATCACTGAACCAGTCTTTGGAAATCTGAATTCTTCCAATGCCAGAATGCTTCTACTGTTGCTGCATTGTAGTGGTATGACTTGGTGTTTGAGACTAGTGGGTCCTGAATCAGTTTGTTATCTGTGAATTAGTTATAATGGATGCTCATTTGTCCACTTCACAAAGAAGTGGATCAAAAGAGATAATGTAAATGGGCAATACGTGTAAGATATTAAATACTATACAAGTCCTAAGTAGCCTAATAAAGTTACTTTTGGAGTCTCATACTGAGACTATAAATTAGTTCAAGTTCTTACAGAGGGTGCCTGTTTAATAATATTTGTCATTGTTACTTAAGAAACTTCTGGCTATGGGAAGGATCAAGCAATTGGTTTTATCACCTGACTTTGTTGTAGGACATCCAGTAAGATGGGAGGTATTGGGACCTTACACAATACCCAAAAGAGTTACTGTTTCTGTGCCTGAACCTGCTTGATGTGAGTTTATTGCCAGCCAGGGTAGGTTACTGAAAGCTTTTAAGCTTTTGCTTACGGCTGCTGAGATGACTTCTACTGGAAACACTATGGAAATAATGAGCCCACGGGGACAGAGAAATATTTTCTCTCTTTTCTAATGTTGATAAACATATTTTCTACTTCTTCATTTTCACCTATACTGTACACTAGCCCACTGATGGAAAGCATTGTTCATAAGAGGATAGAATGAACTTTTTCTGGGGCAGAGAATTCAATGTCAGTGGACCACATGAAATATTAAGTGAATACACTTAAATATTGGTGTTCGTGCAGATGTTCTTTTGCTGGTAAGATAGTTTATAGTTTTTATCAAATGAAAATAATGACTCCTTGAAACAAGAGTTCTTTGACTCAAAATGATTGAGACTTAAGAATCTTAATAATAATACCAGTGATCCTCAAGAGGGTTTCTTGTTATATTGTATATTTAGGATATTGTTTCCTTTACTACTTACAGCATTTACAATTTTGCATTTTAATCTGGAATCAGTAAGTATATGTGTATATGACATCCATGATCTTGCCCCTGCATCATATATATGTATATATATTTTTTTTACTTCTGGAAAGCTTAGTTTTAGGTAAGTCTGATTACTGGCAAGGAGTTCCTCATCGCACTGATTAAAAAATCTTTTCTTTCTTTGAATTCTTGTATCACCTTATCTATAACTTTCTTTTCTTTTCTTTTTGTTTATTTTTGAGACAAAGTCTCACTCTGTTGCCCAGGTTCGAGTGCAGTGGCATCATCATAGCTCATTGCAACTTCAAACTCCTGGACTCAAGTGATCCTTCTTGCCTCAGTCTCCCGAGTAGCTGGGACTACAGGTGTGCACCAAAACACCTGGCTAATTTTTCTGTTTTTAGTAGAGGTGGGGTCTTGCTTTTGCTCAGGCTGGATCTGTAACTTTCTTATATCACTTTTTAACTTACTGTGTATTATTATAGTTACTATGATGCAGTTGTCTTATTTTCCCTATTGGATCTAAGTTTTAAATGCAAGTACATTTCATCTTTGTGTGTCTAATTGAATATAGCAGAGTGACTTATACATAAGAGCATCCAATAAATATTTTTGTTGAACATGTGCTGTATTCCCTCTCCTATCTCAAAGATACTTTTGTGGTGTTAATATTGAAATATGCCAAGCTCCAATTCTTCTTTCTTACAATAGTAAGTGTCGTACTTAACTACTTTGAATAAAAGTCAATGAAATAAACTAAAAAATTAAAGCAATTAAATGCTAATCAAATGTAACTTGAAAGGCCTACTATTGCTTATAGCTTGACTTTTAAACTACACTTAGCACAGTTTCTTTATTTAAAATTTAAATTGATATAACTTATTATTATTATTTTTTTTGGTACTTTAGATCCTGTTCCTTATTGAAGGAGATCAGGAAGAACACTAGTGGGCATCATTAGTGTTGGCCTCTGGACATAGTAGCTTTGGTTTGCTAGTTAGGGATGTAATTGTTGCCTTATTGAAGATTCATGTCTTAAAAGCAATTGTGTAGGCTTATGATATTGATCATAGTAAATTTTATTTTAAACCAGTCATTGTAACCATTTATGCTAGAGTCCTAAGCTAGCATTTATTTTACAGTACATAAATAGCTAGTTTTGCATAGGTTGGGAGTAGGTATGCTGAGGGCAGGCATTGACTCTGTAATTTGATGTATATAACACTTAAAAAATACATAATATTTTTGTAGGAAATGCTGTCTCCATCAAATTAGACTTTTGAAATTAGGTCTGGATAGATATGTTTTAAAAAATGAAGATAGATAAGATGTACCTGATTTATAAAATAAATATGCATTTTAATTAAATTCCTAGAGAATAGAATTCTTCAGCTGTCCTAGAGGACTATATTAATTACAGATTAATTATTTGATTATGTGAACTTAGCTTTAAATATAACTTTTACGTGCATAGAACCATATTCATTACATCTGGGATCATTTAAATAGCATAATTACATGTAGTTTTGCTATGTAATGAAAAGTAAGGAATAAATGATCAGAGGTGACTTTGTAAGCATTTCAGTAAGTAACTTATAAACTGAAGGTCACTGTTTTAATTGGAAGGTTTGTGAATCTCTTAAATTCTGTAATCAAATGAGTGATATCAAAGGAAGAAGTAATTTAACATAACAATTGTGGCTTACACTGAACATATGTTCCTGTTAATAAGTTGCATCATGATCTTTAAGGACTTGTATGTAGTTAGTACATTTTGGTTCATTTGATACCCACGGTTTTTCTTCATTTTTATTAGTGAGTTGTTACAGTGGTTAACAAGAAATACACAGATTTAAGTTGCAATAGTTTTCCCAGGGTTATGTGATCTAACTTCACAAGCTTCTTGAACATATGTAGATGCTTTTCTATTTTGCTTTAGTTATGACACACAATTGATATAGGCAAGCATGAAAGCTTGGGCAGATTTTCATTGCTTTTTCTGGATCTTGCTCAGGTTCTGTGGTATTTATGTAAAGCACAATTTTGTTACTTGGGAATGCATATTGAAATTATCATGTGCACTATTTTGCTGTAGGCCTGTTGGCACTGCCACAAAGGTAATATACTGCCAGTAGGCCATTTCCTTGTCGACTGCATTTACAATTTAATAGAAATATTACATGACTTTTTAAACAAGTGTTTTGGCAGGGAGGAAATGGCAGATTCCATACAAACAAGCATAGCTTCCTTTCCTTAACCACATTCCAGCTACTCAAGAAATTGTTGTTGGTTTCAAGTTTGGGGCTTAGGGGTAGAATGGGAAGTCAGGTTGAAATAGGAATGACATTGATATTTACTGTAAAGTAGTTATGTGTTTTTAACTGCTGAATTTTATTATTATATAGTTTGAGAGAGTGACAACCAATATGTTTCTGAATTAGAGCTGAGATTATTTTTATGCAGTTCATCTGGCTGGTAATACCTGGTTTTGATTGGCTGAAAAGGTCAGGACCACCAGATAGGCTCTAAGATGGTAGCATCGCTTTTTATAAGTTTTTTGTAAGTTTATAAGTTTTGGCTTGGCTGTGTAAATTGTTCCTTCATGACACTTGCCTAAGCACTGCTTCTTTTCTATCAGCTACGATTGTATCTTAAAGATGAATACTTCGGGGCTTAGAGAGTATAGAAAGGAAATTCGGTAGACTTTGTTAACACTAACATAAAATAAAATAGATTTCTGTCACATTTTTTGGTCAGTTTTTATTCTTTATATGTATTTCAAAACTTGAAAGGTCATGTTTATAATTTTTTTATGCAGAAATTACTCCAGCCTATTCCTTTCTTATTTTATTTAGTTCTCTGGATCTTAAAGCATTTGTAGTTTTGGATAAAATTCTGCCCTCTTTAATTCTGAAGTATTTTATACTTCTGCAGACTTCTACAGAGAAAAATTTGTGCTTTACTTTTCAGTCTTTATTGTGGCCACATTCTGCTTTCTAGTATAGATCCCATCTTTTTCTTCTGTAGGGAAAGAGACCATTTTATAGTTAGTCTTTTCTTCTTTCTCTTCTTATTGCTTCTGACTTCTTAGCCAACTTACCTGGCAGCTGTATTAAGTTATGCTGCTGTGGTGTGGTAGAGGCTGGCATTGGGTGTGTTCTTATA
Source organism: Avahi laniger (assembly GCA_963575035.1). Lineage (NCBI taxonomy): Eukaryota > Metazoa > Chordata > Mammalia > Primates > Indriidae > Avahi > Avahi laniger. The sequence goes on along the minus strand of CAUYSK010041678.1, from coordinate 2,612 downwards.
GCCATCATAGCACTGGCTTTTGTTATTTTCCATGTTTCAGTTTGTTGCTAATGGACATATGGACATCATATGTTCCACAGAGTACTGTATGAAGCCAATTTGAACTGTTTCCATTTGCCTCAAGTCCAATCATGATATTTATTTTTCCATGGCACTTACCCAGATTATCCATACCTCCTGCTTAGCTGTGTCACTGCCACCATGGACTGCATTTCTTCTGATTGCCTCCATTTTTTCACAGTATCTAATTGCCTTCCTCCCCGTAGCTCTCTTTGCATAGCATTGATTGATGTTTATAAATGATCCCAAGATCTTTTAGATAACAGATACTCAGGTGCATAGTAGTATGATATTCAGCTAGCTTTTTGTTTATACATAAGGAAAGTTTTATATCCAGTCTCACAGACTGGAATTGAATATTCTAGTGGAAAAGTTAGAAGAGTAACAATATGATTTTAGACAGCATTGCTTCTTTTCAGTATCAACAGTAACAGCACTATAATCTTGATTTGATATATCAAATCAAGTCATAATTTTATTCCTACATTTTGAAGTTAAGATCCTACATACTCCCTTTTCGGCTTGAAAAAATATGGCTATAGTGTTGTTTACTATAGCTGTTGTTGAGCTTTCTAGTCCTATGCAACGTCATTTCTAGGCATTGATTTTAAGAATATTAGTAAGTGAGTTGCTGTTCTTTTGTGATATTCAGTGAGCCAACTATTATAGTGACTGGGAAGCTGTGGCTTTAAGCTTGTGGATTCACTGGAATGCATTTATTCATTCAGCAGATAATTACTGAGCACCTACTATGTGCTAGGGACTGTTCTAGGGATGCAGCAGTGAAAAAAAAAGGTGAAAATTTCTTTTTATTGAGTTTATATTCTACTGAGGGAGAGAGATAATATAGAAAAGAATTATGGTCAGGCATGGTGGCTCACATCTGTAATCCTAGCACTCTGGGAGGCTGAGGTGGGAGGATCACTTGAGCTCAGGAGTTTGAGACCAGCCTTAGCAAGAGCAAGACCCTGTCTGTACTAGAAATAGAAAAATTAGCTGGGCATTGTGGTGTGTGCCTATAGTCCCAGCTACTCAGGAGCTTGAGCCCAGGAGTTTGAGGTTGCTGTGAGCTAGGCTGATGCCATGCACTCGGGACAACGGAGCGAGACTCTGTCTCAAAAAAAAAAAAAAAAAATAGAAATACATACAACATTTAGCATGTTAGATAGTAATAAGTACTACAGTAGAAAAAAATAAAGCAGGGAAATGAGATAGGATGTCTCAAGGGTGGGGTAGAGTGGTGGATGTGTTGTATTGGATTAGCAGTGAAGGCCTCACTGAGAAGGTGACACTTGAATAAAAACCTAAAGGAAATGAGGATATCTGGCTGTAGAATATACTAGGTTGAGGTAACTAATTGCAGATTCAGTGGTGTTGAAGTTGGAGTGTGCCTGGTAACTCCTGGTCCAAATTATTGAGGCTTGAAGGCTACAATCAATGCTTAGGCTTTTATTCTCAGTGAAATGAAAAGTCACTGAGGATTTTTGAGTAGAGGAGAGACATGAGAAGAGCCAGGAGGATGGTAAGGGTGGAATCACATAGACCAGTTAGGAGACTTTTGCATAAACCAAGGAAGACATGATGGTGACTTGGATGAGGATGATAGTGGCAGTGAAACTAGTGAGCAGCTGGACTCTGGTCTATTTTGAAAGTGGATTAACAGAATTTGTTGATGGATCAGGTACGTCAGAACACTGACGATGCCGAAAAGTCACTCGGCACGGCTTTGGAAGATGGTTCTTTTCTACTCTGTCAAAATATAAATAGGAAGGCAGAAATTGAATGGAATATAGAGTTTATTCTTCCTGGAAACTTACTGTAAATGTAATGCATGATTGTTGTAGAAAGGAATAAAGGTGTAAAGTAAGAAAGAAAAGTATAAAGAAGAAAATAAAAATCACTTATACTTCTTAGAGATTTATGGTTAACTTTTTGGTATATGGTCTTCCTGTTTGCTTTTCATATCTACTATGCCCATGAGAATGTACTGGTTTTTAACCAAAACTGGAATCATGAGATTATATTGTTTAATAATTTCCTTTTTTCATTTGGCACTGCATCTTGTCCTTAGGTTTTTGAGCCTTAAAATATTTTACAAATTGCTCAAATGAAATAATTTCGTATATATTCTACTTTTCTGGCAAAGCTTTATAATGAGTTGTTTCTTTAAGGCAAAAGAGAACAACTTAGGTGAAGATGCCCTTATTATTTATAGTCATTGATTCTAAAGTGTTTGAAAATGTCCTTGTTTTAATTTTTCATACTCATAAATTATCCATTAATTACCATAAATTATACAGTTTAAGAATTTAAGTATTCTAATGATATCTTTTTAATTAAGGTATAGCATATCAGTTCTCTATGGATTTCATTTTTCTATTTTCTACAAATATTATTTCTACAGAGAATTAGATATTGGGCAGGGGGAGGGGGGAGGAGGGAGGAGGGGACGGGTATATGTGTACACAAAGAGTGCAATGCGCACCACGCAATGGGATGGACATATTTGAAACCTGGACTGAGGGGGGGAGGGGGGGCAAGGGCAACACACG
>CAUYSK010041673.1:0-29460 GCA_963575035.1 Avahi laniger | reverse complement strand
ATCACCTACTTAGAATATTCTCTTGTCCTCCTGCCATAGCACATTGCTTAGATTCCTATCATACTATATATTACAACTTACCATACATGAATATTATTTCTCTTCCTCTCCAGACGAAGAACTACCTGGAGAAGAGAAATCTGAGATCAGGATCTATACCAATTTCTGGCTAATGATCCAATGGGATGGATAGTGACTTTGAAGGGACAAGAATGAAATAGTGAAGATAATACAGTTTGGAGAGATACATGTGGTTAAACTTCTTAAAATGGGCCCAGGTCAAGAGAATAGTAGTGCTTTATTTGAATATTTATTTAAAAAGTTCTTCACATTGTGAACGTAATGACTTACCCTATAGGTATTGATCAGCCTCTGTCTCCAAGTAGCTTATTATTTTTTGAATAGGTTTTTGAGGAAAGTGGACCCAGCATTGGGGATGGAGGCTATACACATATTTTTAACAAGTTGGACTCCCTTTCATCAAGAAGACTTGTCTGATACAATGGCTGAGAGATTAGTTTTTACTTGGAAAAAAATGAATCGTTGATCTCTAGTGTGCTTCCATAACTATCACCAGGCAATTATATGGTAGCCAATTGATTGGACTGAACTCCTTTAATTATTAAGAGAAATGGACTATAAGGGAACTGTTTCAGTCCATTTTGTGGTGCTATAGCAAAATACCTGAGACCGGGTAACTTATAAAGAACAGAAATTTATTTTCTCACAGTTATGGAATCTGGGAAGTCCCATATCAAGGCACCAGCATCTGGTATCTGGTAAAGGCCTGGTTTCTACCTTCAAGATGGCAAGAATGTTGCATCGTTTGTAGGGGAGGAACACTGTACCTCATAGGCAGAAAAGCAGAAGAGATAGAACCTACTTCAATAAGCCCTTTTTATAGAAGCATTAATCTATTCATGGGGGCAGAGCCTTCATGACCCAAACACATTTCAAAAGTCCCCACCTCCCAACACTGTTGCATTGGGAATTACATTTCCAAAACATTAATTTCAGGGTACATGTTTAAATCATAGCAGGAAACTATTCTGAAATTGGATTTGGTTTCCCTGTTCTTCATCCCTCTTCTGGTATTATAGGCTTAGCAGGGCTTTCTTTTATATTGCTTTGTATATCTCATACCATTGTATGAGGGGATCACTTCATATCAAATGGGAAGATTCACGTAAGATTCACTGCTCTTATCTCAAACTCAGAAGCAGCTGGCTATACAGAAGAGTGAAGTATATATTTAAGGCTAACATTCTAATTTGGAGAAAATTAATTTTGGGATAAATATCATAGATCAAACGTGTTTTATAAAATAACAATTAAGGCCAGGCGCGGTGGCTCACGCCTGTAATCCTAGCACTCCGGGAGGCCGAGGCGGGTGGATCGCTCAAGGTCAGGAGTTCGAGACCAGCCTGAGCAAGAGCGAGAAAAAATTAGCTGGGCATGGTGTCACATGCCTGTAGTCCCAGCTACTTGGGAGGCTGAGGCAGGAGGATCGCTTGAGCCCAGGAGTTTGAGGTTGCTGTGAGCTAGGCTGATGCCATAGCACTCTAGCCAGGGCAACAAAGCCAGACTCTGTCTCAAAAAAAAAAAAGAAAATAACAATTAATATATAGGGTGCTGCTTCATTTAAAACTCAGCCAAAATTCACTGGTCCATCCAGAAGCAGAGACACTATGTGTGTGTGTGTGTGTGCTGGGGGTGGGTGTGGAATGGACATCACAGATCTAATGCTTACAACTAATGTCATCAAATGATGGCTTCTCATCTTCATGTCTTTGCTTTCTGCTGATTTGAAGGTTTTATTATCTTTTGAAGGTTTTATTTATACATTATTGATGGTTTTATGTATGCATAATCATGGATTCACTGAATTAGAATCTGAGACTGCCTTCTGATGATTAGAAGCTTCTCATGCCACCAGAGAAAAAGGTAAAATAAAGGGGAGAAGTTATAATACTGGTGAGGGTGATGAGTAGGATGATGTCTACTGTCACAAAATAGAGACAGGGAGAAATAAGACTAGAATTGTTTCAATGGAAAGAGGGATGTGTTTTATTATTGGTTATTCAAGGGATGCATTATAAAGTACACCTGTTCTATGTTCAACTTTCATTTTTCTTTTTTTTTTCTAAAGCTATATATTTTTATATGTTTTTTGCAGAAGCATAATTTACATACAATAATTGCACAAATCAAAATCGTACAGTTTGATCAGTTTTGACAATTATATATGCCCATGTAACCACCACCCAAATAAGGATGTGGAACATTTCCATCATTCCAGAAGGTTCCCTCATGCCCCATTTGAGTAAATCTGCACCTCCCATGACTGTTAAGCAATCACTACATGATTGCTATCGCTATAGATTACTTTTATGTATTCTTGGATTTTGTGGAAATGGAATCATGCAGCATATATTCTTTTGTGTTTGGCTTCTTTTATTTTACATTAGATTTTTAAAATCCATTCACTTATCAGTAAATTTTTATTTTGTTTTACTCTCTTGAGTATTGGATCACCGTATAAATATATTCTAATTTGTTTATGAGTTCCCTATTGATGGACATCTGGGCTGTTCCAAGTTTTAGCCTACTATGAACAAAGCTTCCATATACAGCATATATTTTCTTTCCCTTTCAGTAAATTCTAGGAGTCGAACTGATGTCAATACCTGACTTCTTTGAGGATTTAGCTATCCCCCAAATCATGTAGTTTTAGTTTTAAGATATGCCAGTGGGTTAGCATTTGAATTTCACTTGGAAGGTTGCTATTTGACTGAAGTGTCTCAAGGACAGAAAGTGATTGGCGGTCGTTCTAATGGCATGTAATGAAGAGACAATGTTCTAAGTACTATAGCTTTATCATGTTTTAATATCTGTTAGTGTTAGTCCCATGTCAATGCTCCTTTTCCGGGTGGGGAAGTATTTCTGAAAATAATTTTTGCCTGCTTATTTTTTATGTGAACTTTATAATCAGCTAATCTAGTTAAAAGAGAAATCTTGTTGGTATATTATAAGAAATGCATTGAAGTTTTTGGTTAAATTTGAGAGAATTATCATGATATTGGATCTTCCTGTCCCAAAATGGGCAAGCTCTTCTTTCTAGCTCTCATGAGCATTTGAAAATTATCTTAATGTAAATAATACATATTACTTCTTAAGTTTCAATCAAGCTGTTATTAAGTTTCCTTTTTCTCTGTGTGTAAATTAGCCAGAGTTGATTTCTGTCACCTGTGCTCAAATTATCTTAATTGAAACAACATATAAAGTAAGAAGGTTTCTATTAATCTGGGGATATGTCTCTAGCATGATTCTTTACAAATGCGTACAAACAGCACTCCTTAAATTTAGAGTTGAAAAGTTGTTGGTCAGAGGATAGCAAATTTGCATTGCAGACAGGAATCTTTTACTTGGGAAATCTGGTTAAGAACCAAGTTGTGTTCTTTTTGATGTTTAATATTAGACAATTTAGATGAATTTGGAAGATTCTAACTTAGATCAAATAGCAGAAAAAAAGGCCCAAGTATCTAGAAGGGGAAGAGGTTTTGACTACTGACCCAGGATCAGTGCCAAGACCAGGATTATTTTAGGGATGGGCTGGTGGCAGAGAAATGGATGCCTGGTGAATTTTTTCTCAACTATCCTCTTGGCATGGTGTGTATGCCCTTGGAGAAAAATAGAGTATGTGAGTGAGTTTGTATGTGTGTCTGTGAAAATCTGAGAGAATAATATAAAGTTAGAGAGAGGAAAAGAGACAGATAGAGAAAAACAACTAATTCACACAGCTATAATAATGAGAGTGCAGGAGATTTTTGGCATTTAGCCAATAGTAACTTCAAAGTTTTTCAACCCACACTCCTAAGGATATATGTCCCTAAGGACATGTGTGAATTGTCCTTTATATATGTCCACAAAAATACATGTAAATTCAAGCTCAAAAACTGAAGGAGCAAACAAGATTGAACTTCTGAATAATAGTTTTTGTATAATTTTAAAAATAAGATTTTGTGTCTGAAGGTAGAGTTATGAGGAATATTAACAGCAATTGCATGTGGATATTTCTTATTTTCATTAATATTTAATAAAGGATTTATGAAATAATATATTTGACTTTAGAAGAACTTTTTAAAAGGTTAATTTATTATTCAAAAGTAATTTATATAATAAAATGTAAAGAATAAAAAGTGTATGAAATAAAAAATTAAAACTCTTCCTTTTTTAATAACTCAAACTAATGATATTAAACATACCCCAATGTTAACAATTTTTTAAATATCTTTTTAGAATGCATTCCCTCTGTATATACTGCATCTAATAAACATGGATTAATCCTATACATAATGTCTTGAACATCTTTTATTTTTCTTCTCCATATATCTCATGGAAATGTCCATTTGAACATATATAAATCAATCTCTTTTTAATGGTACTTTATATTGTACTATATTGTATATGTATTGTACCATATTTTTGGTGCTTTTATTAAGTACTGAAATAGAAAAAATTCTAGATCCAAGTATTAGATAGCCAAATAGATTAATGTTCATCACAGAAATCATAAGAAGATCATAACACGTTGGCAGTGTTTGAGTGTTTTTCAGAAAGACTAAGCCTACCATGCTTTTGATTCTAGAATCAATTCTCTAATCTGATATCCAAAATCTATAAGACAAGATGCAAATATTAATACATAAAATTTCTAGCAACCGGGCAAAGGTCCTTCTCTTCATAGTTTCAAAACTATTTGATTCCATTCCCAATTAATATGAATCTCATGTTCTGTAAATGTGATCTCAGGCCTGCCTCTTGCCAGTCATATTTTGTGTATATATTTGTTATCTCCAGTATTTGAAACTTGACTCTTTCTAGAGGATTCCAACTTAGCTTACATCTTTGGATCAAGGTTCCATGCCATGGTAGGTAGAATACCAATCACTGGCAATTCACTATTCGGGAATCTTTACTGGACCAGTGCTTCTATTTCTGTGACAGAGTGGGAGAGATTCAGATTTCTTATGGGGTCATATGTACATACAGTGATATTGGATTTAGGTCTTTGAAACAAAGCTATCTATTTTCAAAACTCTTTATTGAATGAGTGATTTTTGCTTTAAAATAACAAAATATTTTCACAATGAATAATAGATGGATAAAAGTAGGTTGGATTTTAGCAAGATAATTTTTTTGGAGTGAATTAAATAACTTTGGTTTATCTGTCAAATCTTTGAAAAGGTGAATCTTAAGTATTATTTTAACACTGAAGAGATGGTTTCACGTAATAGTGGAAGTTCTTTCCATGGAAGAGGTGATAATATTAAGCCTTGCGTGTTTATCAGCCTCTGCTTTCCAAAGAGGTTTCGTATACATATTTCTTGGAAAGGGAAAGGCTGAACAAAAATGAGGAAGGGAGAAAAAGTCAAAGCTGGAATGAGTTTAGAAGAAGAGAGAGGTGCTGCAAATAGTTTTATTGATCTAAATCTACATATCTTTGTGAGTTTTTGCATTGCTTCATACTACTGAAAGGAATTTTTTTGCCATACTTGTATGTGACACTTGCCATGCATTTTTATTTCTGTAAGAAATCATCATTTTGCTAACTCCTTTAGGATTCACAATAAACAGAAGCATTTAGAGTACTATTTTACAAACTTTAAAAATAGTCTAGTTGAAATGTGCTAGGACACAAACAATATTTTCTTCAAAGTAAGTCTATTACTAAGTAAAACTCAATATAAGTGGTTCTGGTAATCTTTGTGAGTTCTGTATCAGTAGCTGTAATATAGTATGTTTATAACGTGTGTATCTGGAACATTTAAGGGCCTCCTTGAGTTGACATGACTACCTAAGGTATACAGTTGTACTTAAATTAGCAGATACTTCAAGGTGAGATTCAATTTTATTTCAAAGACAGAAGATTAATAAATAGTTAAAAGATATGTCCTGAAACAAATTAAAGTGATATTATGGCCTAAATAAAAGAAAATACTGATTCCTATCCAACAAGCCTCTAATTTCTTTTCAATATTTAATCCCAGACTTGACATTCTACCCATAGATGCCAAAGACTGACAAGAAAATATGTGCTATTTGATCTTTTACTTTTCTCTAAATGTCTGCTCCAGATTTTTTTACTTTATTGTGGAAAGAAGGCCAGAGGGGATTTATACTGTGGATAATGCCTCGTATATCCATCACTTTCTTATAACAAGTTTATGAAACATTTTTTAAAAATGAAATTCAAGTGGGTACTTCATAAGTATTTAGGTTATAAAGCATTTACTGTCTCCATAAAAAGACTTAAATAGATTATTTATGACACTAGTGTAGTTTTTTTTTCAAAGTGTACAAACATTTAAAATTATAGGTGAACATCATCCAAGGAGAAACAGTTTTATTAATATAAATATGCAAGCATGCATATGATCTCTAACCTATTTCTGATATAATACATTCATGAAAAATCTCCTAAAACTAGATATAAAACTGGCAGATTCTTTAGAATATGTCTATTTTCATTAAGATTCCCAATGCCATTTTGGGTGATCTTTTTGTCTGAGTACTTCATAAATCAAGTGATCTCATAAAAGAATATAGGAATTTAACATTTAGAAAGTTCCTGTGTTTTTCACAGTATGTTTATGTTTCATCGATCTGACTCCAATTACCAACTTTGTAGTTCTTCTGAGAACTTTTGAGCTCAAGTAGTTTTGAAAGACTTGTCATTGCTGCTGACGAGGTACACACTTACCTATACTTTCCTGAAAGACTTGAAACCAGAGCAAAGGATAGCATTTACAGTTCTTAGTAGGCCTGGAAATATTCTAATAACAGATTCTGAATTTGCATTGGAAATTGACCTTTTGCCATTTCTTTGACATATTATTAGTTTGAGTCAAATTATTACAGGGAAAATATATAATTAATACTTCCTTTGTAAAATGCAGATGATAATTACTGGTTATGTAACCTAAGCTTGCGTTTATGTCAGTAGATCCACATAAAAGTTAAATCAAATGGCTACTTTGCCAATGTTTTATGTTCTCAACATTTTATCATTTCACAATTATAGAAGAGCTTTCTTGATATACCTTCACTTAACTGACTTCCAAGATTACTCAACGTGTCTGCTGTCAGAGATGTGCATGAGACAAAAGTAAAAGATTGGAAGACACATTTTAAAATCTAGTGTAATTTCTAGGATGATTTTGCATATTACTTTGTGTATATCTTTAAGGGCTTATTTCAACTTCAACTAAAACTAGAAATTGCAGGCTATACTTGATAACAATAGTTTATAAATGAAAGACTACTGGTTACTCTAATCAATATATGTAAATTGTGGATTAATTGTAAATTAGTCTTAATTTTATTAGATATGAGAGGCATCTGCAGTATATATTTTTTTAATCTCACATTTGAGATAATGTGAAAGTCTACAGTTCTTTTAAAATTTAGATAATGATACTTAAAATAGATGAATATAAAATAATTTAGCCAGGCATTATTTTTTATTCTTAAATCTAAAATTATTTTTATGTTTATTAATTTATTATTTATTCATTTTTACATAATCTCATTCTCTATTCAAGTCTTCAGAGTTCTTGTATGAAGCATTTTTATTAAATATTTGTGTCATATGTTTAGATGTTTTGTCAAGGTAAATTTTCATTCAAAAGATGGCATTCCCAGATTTCTGCCATATTTAAGAATAGTTCTGAGTACATATGACTATTTCTCTCAGACACTAACTATAATAGGGGAGTAGATACCTAGTAATGTTTGTATTAATTTATTTGAAAAAGAAATTTCCATTCTAGAACTTTAAGAGATTGAGTTATTTGAAAAATGGCTTTGAAAAATAGAAAAAGATACAATAATTTTGCACGTTAGATTCTAGCATCCTTGCTGAAACATTTGTGGGATATAAATCAGGTAACTTAGAAAAGGAAATGTCAAATAAAGGGGAAATGTATAGGATCAGAAAGAATGGTATGTTTTAATTTTTTCCATTCATTTTCACAGAGATTTGATTACTTATTTGTCTCACAGGTACAATAACTTTTTCTTATTTGGAATTAGCCATTTTTAGGTTTTCACCATATGGGCAGAGTGTTTTTACAATCTAGTCAAGGTTGTTTTAAGATTTGGTTTTGGCTGTACTTCTTTAACTATATTGTTGGGTGCCATGAAATAGGAAACAACTAATGAAGCTGATTATTATTATTATTTTCCTATAAATGAGCATTCATTTAGAGAGAAATTCTTGCATCAAACAAGTAAACTACATTTTGTAAGTGCTAAGTATGGTTATAATGTTTAATACTGCCAGCATATATTATCTTTTAGAGTAGTGTAAAAATAAGATCCCCTTGTTAGGAGTTTTTCAAGACCTTGAATTTTACGCTTTTTATAACATTTCCACATGAGGACAGTCTTTCCACTTTATAGTGCTAATAAATATTCTATGAGGAAAAAGTAATAGGTTTCAGTCATGCTTTCAAAAAAGATCTTCATATGTCTGGATAATATTTAACCTTTTACTAAACTTGATTCGTACTATAAAAGTAAAAAAACACAAAATCCAGGTAAATGAAAGCAATATACATTTATAACATTCTTCTAAAAATAAATAATTTAGAAGTAATAAAGTAAGCATTACTGTAGCTCTAAATGCCACTTATAATGTTAAAAATTAAGGGGAGAGAGAGTCACATAAATGTACAAATATTACAGTCAGAAAATACTGCCATTGAGAAAATATACAGATTAGCTACTGGCCTTTTATTGATCATATGAGGCAACTGTTTTGATGCAGTTTTGCATTGTCCATTCAAAACATTAGAACAACAAATATTAGAATTGGAAGGGGACTTAGGGATTTATTAGTAGAACGTTTTCCACCTAAAGTGATTTCCATATAGAAATCACTCAATGTGGAAATAAATTGAATAATATACTTTAGTGATGCTATGCTTATCACTTTTTGAAGACCCCAGTGACTGAAAGATTCCCACCTCAGAAAACATTCATTTCATTTCTCATTTTCTCTAATATTCTTCCTCATTCCAGTGAAAATTTGTTGGATGCAACTTTTCCATCCACCGGTTATAGTCTAGTTTCTAGACATTTTATTCAACAAATTTTCGGTACCTAATTTTATTTGAAAACATATTTCCTCTTATATATATGTTATGCAAAGAGGGCAAATAGCTCAGCAGATCTGTTGAAGCAGCATTCATAGGAACAAGGAGATAGAGATAGGAAAGAAGGTGTTTGGGTTACACGTTGCCTATCATGCTCTGAGGCAGTGTGAGGCAATGCAGCAGGGCTGATGTCAGATTCCAGCAGGGTGACCTTGACAAGTCTTCACTCCTTTTCTGATATCAGTAAGTTCTTTCTTGCCAGCTCAGTGTTCAGAGAAGGTGAGGGACAACGTCTCTTCCTCTGGAGAGATGGGAGTCAAGCTCCAAGCCCAAGCTTACAGTAGGATTTGCCATGTTTATCTTTAGGATCTGGGAGTTCTTGATTAAGAGGGATGATTATCTTACAGACCTGGAACATAATCTCCCACTAGCTTTGAAGGAGGCCAGCTTCTTTTCTCTGAGACCAGCCTAAATGGAATCAGGCTTGGAAAAGTTAAACCTTACCTATCAAAATATCTTCAAGTATTTGAAGACAATTTCCTCTAAGTCTTCCTTTCTCTTTACTAAATATTCCAATCATCTGTCGTAAGCTTTAACTCCTTGAGTGCAAGGGTCACTTTTTTAGCCCATCATCAAGCATAGCACATCAAACTGAAATGTTTGCAGAACGCATGGATAATCATAACCCTAATCCAGGATATTGTTTCAGCATGTTTTCCAGAGCACTGAGGTTTATGGAGCTTCCTCTTAAAGTTGGTGCCCAGAACCAGGGACCATCCTCCAGATCTTTGTGTTTAACTTTCTTTTATATTGCCATATGTAAATTAGTACAGTCCAAAAGTAGATTTTCTTTTTTAGTATCCGAGTAACGCTGTTGGCTCATATATAGCCCTGTGGTCATATAAAATCTTGGACCTTTACATGAACTCTTGTCATTCCAGAAGACCAACCCATATATTATATTCAGAAGAAAAATGGTCTCATCTTTGAGCAGTTACATCCTGTACTTACAAAATTATCTTTTGAACTTAAAATCAGGGCCACATGTTTTCTCTGTTAAACTTCATCTTGCTGCTTTAAGTTCATTTTATTCTATCAAGTTCATTTTGCATTCTCAATGTATCACCCTACATATCAGCAACCCCACATTGCCTTCTGCAGACTTGACAAGTGTATCTTTTTTATATTTAAAAAATAATCAATCATTTAGGAAAGGGCAAGTCCCTGTGGCATGCTGCAATCACCTAGGTTTGACACAGATGCACTCATCACAATTAATTTGATTTTTTCTTTCATTTAACAGCCATGAGTTAGGACAACCCATGGAAAACAGAACAATATAAAAATGTGGCAGCTATTGTATTTCCATGATCTTGCAACCTAGCACCATATCAAATGTAGTGTGGAGTGAAGAACTAAGAATGGGTTTGCAACTGAGATTCAAATTTCCACTCTACTCTGTTGTTATGTATATTCAGAGTTAGCCACTCTGAGTTTAATTTTTCTTTATTTGACAAAAAGATGCTAGTTCGGGTATTAAGTGAGATAGTATATCTATTGTGCCAAGCAAAATTTAGGACTTGCAGTAGAAATGAATTAAATGTTGAATTCCTCCTCTATGAAGAAATAATAAGAGGACACTTTTAACTGTGAATATCATAAGCCGTTTGCTATTTGTTGATCACTTCATCTTTTTATCTTATTTGATCTCAACACATCTGAAGCTTATGGCATTTTGATTCTAATTTTTATTTTTTAAGTATTGGGATATCTGTACACTCTGTTCTTCAGGGTCTGTGTTTGTCTGAGGCCTCTGAGAAGCAGATGCCTAGATGGCATTCAGTGTGCAAGGATATATTTCTCCCTTTTGGGAGAAAATGAGAAGGAAGCAAGAATGTCTGGGAGAGCTTTAAGACCTAAGTGAAGGAGAGATGGAGAAAAGGCTGTATAAAAGCCTCTTAGACAGATGAGCCATCTAAGAAGGTTCAGTAAGGCCATTGGGGAGTCCTTCAGCCAAAGTCCTCAGAAGAGTCCGTGTCTCCTGGGGGCAGTGCTGCCCTGTGCGCCTTTCATGCTCAGGTATTGGCTGGGAGCACCTGGCAGGAAGCGTGACTTCAAAGCAAATGCCAGGATGGTGTTCAGAGCACTGAGGCTGCAGTCTTAACCAAGTAAGCTTTCTGTAGTTGGAGGTCTATGAACCAGGACCTCTTTGAAAAGTTTGGGTTTTTATTAAAATAAAGTAAAAATAACATATAGATCATGGTCAACTGTACTCTAGCAAGGATTTTAAAAATAACATTAGAAACAACATTTTAAGGTACTTGTTACGACTGAGCATCTTCAAACTACAAAGATAATAATCCGTATTAACGTTAATAGTGTTTTGTAACATAAATAGCAATAAACACTGTTAAAAGGAATAAGAAGAGAAGAAGAAAGGGAAAGGAAGAGAACGAGAATATCACCCACACAACCAACATTGATTCAAAAACCACCAAATCCTATGAAACACAAGGGACATTATAACTGAAAGAGACCTAGAAATTGTCTAATACATACTTCTCATCCTAAAAATTAGGAGACAGAACCAGAGATTTAAGTAATTTTGTCAAGAATACACAAATCCATGACTGTTCTTTCCAGTGTATTACTTTAGTAGCTTAGTTACCAAATGGAAAATTATATTATAGAAGTTTCTAAAACACAGGATGCAAAATGACATGGTAGTGGGGAAGTGAATCTTATCCCCACTACATGTCATATAAAGCAAATTAGCTTAATGTCATATGTGACATTCATATTCTAGAAAAGCAGACATTGTTGCTGTTTTCCTCACAGGTAAAGCAGAATCTCAAGTAAAGGTCAGCAGAAACTGACAGGGAATGTTCTGAAATAAACATGGGGCATATGTGAAAAGCAGAACTCTTTACTTGCCAAAGGAACTTCATTGCTAAAGTGAAGAGATTGCACTGAAAGTGCAAATACTGTCTACAAACAGATGAGTGGAAGATGAATAGAAGAACTGCACAGTTGACATAGGACCACAGGAGAACTAGCACACTTTTTGGAATATATACAGGGTTATTTATGTGGCTGCTTTAGAGAAGGCGACATTAGTTGGCATACCAGAGTACCATCTAAAGGGTCGGTTTTGGAAGGCCAATTTCTTCACAAAGGTCTACTTTCAAATTCTGTAGACTGAATATTTTTAATGCAAAAGTGCTTTCAAGGAAACAATTTTTCACTACTTCCAGGGTTGTTCTTATCATTTAGCCATTAAATAAGCAAAGTAAAAAATGATAATAATAGTAATTTATACTTTGGAAACTCTTCAAACAAGTTGCCATCCTTTTTGAAAAAAATTCTACATAGTGAATAATGAAAATAATTTAGACACTTAATGGGGTTTTGTTTGTTGGTTTGTTTGATTTTTCAAAATAACTGTATCTATAATTTTATAGTTCTAAATTTTAATATTGACAAGTAGAAATTTTTTTCAATTTCTGAGAATGAGAAAAGGTAAATAAAGTTGGTTATAATTAAAGAGAATAAATATAATGTGAAGATGATATTATTATGCAAAAAGTACAAATGGGAAACATGAAATAAAGACAGAAAGAAGTCAGCCTGCACATTGCTCTTGAGAAAGTTGTTCTAGATTGGTGCTGCAAGGACCACCCGCTAACCCCCCACCTTGTCCTCACCTGTTCACCTCCCTATTTCCATGCTCCACCGCAAGACACTTCAGTCTTCAGTGGTTTATACTCTGCAGTTCTTGATAATATGAAATAAATCCTGTCATTTTATTAAACCTCACTGAATTGTTAAGATTATTGCTGTTTGGTTTTTTTTATAATTTTTTTTAATTTCAGCATATTATGGGGGTACAAATGTTTAGGTTACATATATTGCCCTTGCCCCACTCAAGTCAGAGCTTCAAGCATGTCCATCCCCCAGACAGTGTGCACTGCACCCATTAGGTGTGAATATACCCATCCCCTCCTCCCCTCTCCCATCTGCCTGACACCCGATGGATGTTATTACTGTATGTGCACTTAAGTGGTTATTGCTGTTTGATCCTTAATATAAAAACTAAGCAACGAAAATATTTTTAGCAAATACATCCAAAGACTTATTTCCATGAAACTGTTCACTGTGGTTTTAGTTGTAAAAAATTTATAAATACAAGAATACAACAGGCTCCATAAACTGATACTCAATTAGCATTCTATTATAAAACCATAAGGTATTACAAGTTTCAATATAAGTCGAAGGAAGAGGAGCTTTAATTGTTTAATGTTTTTCAGTGATAATTTTAGCTTCAATCTGAGCATTCCTTTATAATGTTAGGAATGTCAGGCATTGAATTCTCTCGTGTTTGTCGCTAACAAGCAAAAAGTAATTAGGTCTCAACATACTATGTACTGAAAGATTTTTATTTGAACTCAAAAGGAGAGGAAGTTCCATCAACACGCCCAGCTTTAAAGAATATAAGATATGAAGAATGAGGAATTTTCATCACTAACTCTTAGGTTTTAATATCTTCAGTTATGAATTTAATCACTCAGCATTACAGAAATTCAGCAGCTTGCCTAAGGCCAGGTGGCAAATCCGTGGAAAGACAGAGAACGTGCAAATTTGTAATTTTTTTTTTTTTATAACCCAGGATAATAGGACTCCTAGTTTATGAAACTTTATAAACATTAAGAGAAGCAATTAAATTATCATAAATCAAAAGAAAATAATAAATAAAAAAATTATTGTGGGTTCATGAAGGAGGCAGTCTTCTATTCTCAAGTCATTATTTATTTATAACTAAATTTCCTTTTAGTTGACTTTGAAGTGCTTTTACAGTTAGAATATGAGGACTGAAAGTGACCATAAAGGTCACTTACTCTATTCCCCAACTCCATAAGTGGCACTTAACCACTCCTGTCCAATAGATCTCTGCACTTTGAGTGACTGCCAGAGAAGGAGATTCCTAATCTCTCAGTTGGAAATTCAAGCTTGTCTTGTACACAGGGAATCCATATTTATAACCTAAATTATTCTTAAGTCTTTAGATTTAGAGCAGAATTGGTCATAATTCAACTCTTTTCACATTGGCATTAATATTTTGAAGTGAATTTCCATGTTTGATCTTCCATACCCTAAGAAAGATGGCAGTATTTCCCCAGGACTAACCTTCCCACTTGCCAGTCTAGTTTCTATTTGGATGTTTAAGATTGATGTTGATAACTTTCACTCTACACCGTCTTTTGCCAGCCTTTCCGCAACATCATAGCATGGAAGGAAAATATCACTCATAGGAGTAAGGTACAGGTCTAGGTTCTGATAAATATTGCCACTCTTACCTTCCAGACACCAGCTATCTGCACATCACTGCCTTAGAAACTAGATTCCTGTAATTGACCTATTATCAGATTGATGGCTGTAAGATAAAAATAGACATGAGGACAGATAAACAACTCTGTGTTTTCTACTATAAGAAAATCAACATCTTTTCTTGTGGTTTTAAACCTGTAAAAATGCCAAGGAAGCATTATTCTTTTCCTTATCTAGCAAACTAAAACTTTAGCTCTTAGAAAAATTTGCCCCAGGACAGAGAGGCTGGCTTAATTTCTTGTAATTTCCTTCAATGGGAGAAAGCCAGAAAATGTGCTAGTTTGGTTCAGGTTGTTGGATTTGCTACAGGAAAAATCAGACCACATTACAAAGATTTATCAGATAATTATGTTTTTTTTAACCACACACTAACAACTGAGGACTTATAAAAGATTTAAGACATTTGGAAACAGAAAAAAAAAAAAAACCTCCTGAGATTCTGATGAATCTATTTCTTTTTTAAAAATCATATTCATATTTCAAAATAAATAATTATCTTCTCCATTCCTGAATCTGCAAGGCTCAGTGAAATGTGCAATAGGCCAAGGAAGAGGCATCGCTTCAAGGAAGGGGTTATAATTATAGTACTGCTACAGATTTACTCAGACAAATCACTTGCATTTGATTTGCCTCAGCTTATTTAAATGTAAATTGGGATTAGATGGTTTCCTTCCTTGGGACATAAGCATAACTTCTGTAAATTGTAAAAAAAATATATATAAAAATGAATGAAGGGAAATAATTTTATCAGCTGATGATATTTTTCTAAAAATATTTTCTGGCAAAAGTATATACATTATTTGAACAAAACCAGAGTTAACTCTAACATAGTTATACATTTTCATATTGGCATATGTATCATTTAGTTGCATATATGGATATGAATGTCTATCACAACTTATGTTTATGCATCCGGTCACATATTATTGGAGTATTTTTGTTTGTTATCATTCCTTTGTTGATTCGAATAGGGATCATTGAAGGTATAGATAGATAGATACAGATAGATAACAGATAGTTAGCTATCTATCCATCTTCCAGTTCCTTGAATAATGATTTCTTATAAATGGGGAAATATCCTTGAAAATATTTTGATACATGTGTGTATTTGTGTACACATGTGTAATTTCAGAATAAAAATAATTTTGTAGATAGGATTGTCAGGTTTCAGAGGCTGAAATGTCAGTTCTTGACACACTCATGGCTGAAGAATGATGAGACACAGCAAAGTAAGGCAAGCATAAAAATGAGGTTTATTGAGAAGAGGAAGATAGGATTATAGAGCAAGAGCAAAATATAGGTTTACAGAGCTTAAAACATCCACCACAGATGATGACCGGACCCATTGTCGCAGCAAAGGGCGAGCAAAAGGAAGGGCCTGGTTATGGTCTGCATCTTGTTTTATAGTACCCAGATTGGGACCTCCCTGTGGCTCAGAGGTCACCATGGAACTACTTTGTTTGGACAGTTGGGGACTGCATGACCTGAGTCTTATTATGCATGCCGCTCTCCCATGAGCCTCTCTGAAAGCCCGTTGGGATAGTGAATGTCAACAGCACCCACTTTTGTCCCCAGGAGACCTGAAGTGCCTCACTATCTATCTAGTGGGATAATATACAGCACTTACATAATACACAATGTTGGTATTCTCTGATTAAGTTTAATGATTCATCTTTGCATACAATTCCTATTTGGCATTATAGAAAACTCTTCATATGGTCCCTGATGTCTAAAAGTTCATAATTTTGGAGAGAGAACATTTTTATATTATTAGATCAGTACTTACATGTAAATTAGGGAATAAATGTTTCTTACCTTATTATTATCATACATATTCTGTTTTGTGACTAGACTTGTAAAATATGACAAAACCAAATCAGTGGTTATGTATACAACATTGGTCACGCTACTACTTTGGTGTATGTTTATGTTGGCAAGATTTGGGGCCATTCCTTCTTGTTTGTGGGCTATGTATATGTTCATCTGAAATCCTTGTTAATCAAAACCTTCTAAGTAAAACTAATTCTATCAGCCTCTGTGAACTACACTGGACATACTACATTACCCAGATAGACAATGAAGTTAATGATGCTTTAAAGATTATTTAAAGATTAGTGAGTATAGTGCTTTGAATTAAAAATAAAACATTAAGCAGAATAAAACCTGAATCATTGAGCATTATATTTCTTTTAGAATTTTTATTAGGAGGGTTTTTACAAAATACATCCCCAAATTAAGACATTTCTCCTTCAGCAAAATTTGGCATCTTGAACTAGGTATAAATTCCTAGTATTTATTCTCCAGTATTTACTTTTAGATTAAATAGCTGTTTGTTGTTGATATGAAAGAGTAGGGAGATGAATGGCATCCTTGTCAGAAAGAAAAACATCTGGAACCAAAAAGTGAACTCCACACATCATCACAGCCTTGTTCTATGTAAAGACAGATCTCCTCAAACGTCTTGAAATCATTATGGTGAGGCTGGTTGTCCTTGAGCTATACTCTTGACTTACTGGTCACTGGCTCATGGTCACGTCTGTTTTTCTGATTTCCTGATGGACTTTCTGCTCTTCTTTGCTACATAAACCACTAGACTGGACCCTCAATCATATTTGGGAATATTTCCTGAGAAGTAGTTTCTGCAGTTAGGTTTTGGTTTTTCCCTTTCTGGCAGGCAGTTCAATCCCAGCTAATCTTACCTCTTTTATTTTTTTGGTGCTGGAATAGATTTCTTGCATTCAGCTCTTCCATTTGCTCCTGGTTTGCTTACATTGAAATATAGCTGACATTTATTAAGGAGGAAGTACTGAGCAAACTTTTGTTAAAATTTCCAAAATAGTTACTAAGATTATCTCTTCTTTTGACATAACTGTAATACAGATGAAAGTAAGTTAAATATGACATTTTGGTAAGATTGTTTTCTCATCACTCATTGGTATTATAGATTTTTTTTCTTCTTTAGAAAGCATAAAGCATTCAAACTTTGCTTTCCATTGCTTTTCTACAATGACATAAATTTTATTAAAAAAAAGATAATGATTGATGTTTAAAAGCATACATTTTAAAATTCTTGTATTTGCATAAGGGTTTTGCGCAATGTTGTCATGTTTTGCCAACATTTGTTTTGTGTGTGTATTTATTTATTTGACAAATAAAAATTGTATATATTTATCATGTACAACATGTTGTTTGAAATATGTATACCTTATGGAGTGGTTAAATTGAGCTAATTAGCATACATTACTTCACATACTTAAGATTTTTTTTGTGGTAAAAATACAAAATTTACTCTTTTAGCAATTTTCAAATACATAATACATTGTTGTTAGTAACATTCACCATATTGTACAATAGATAGCTTGAACTTATTCCACTTATCTAACTGAAATATTGCATCTTTTACACAAGATCCCTCCAACTATCCTCCCCTCTACCCTATCCCAACCTCTGGTAGCTGCCATTCTACTCTCTACTACTGACTTCAGTGTTTTTAGATTCTACATATTAGTGAAATCTTGTGGTATTTGTCTTTCTGTGCCTGGCTTATTTCACTTAACATAATGCTCTCCAGGTTCATCCATGTTGTCACAAATGACAAGATTTCATTCTTTTTAAAGGCTGAATAGTATTCCATTGTGTATGTATACATTTTCTTTATAAAGGCAACAGTTGATGAACACAGTTGACACTATATCTTGGATATTGTTAATAACGCTGCAATGCTCATGGAAGTGCAAATATCTCTTTGATTTACTGATTTCATTTTCTTGGGATATATATCTGGTAGTGAGATTGCTGGATGATACAGTAGTTCCATTTTTAATTTATTGAAGAACTTCCATACTGTTTTCCATAATGGCTGTGCTAATCTTCACCCCCACCAGGAAGGTACGGGGGCTTAATTTTCTCTACATCATCTCCAACCTTGTTATCTTGTTATGATTCTTTTTTTTTTTCATAATAGCTATTCTAACATGAGTGAAGTGTTATCTCATTGTGGTTTTGATTTGCATTTCTCTCATGATTAGTGATATTGAGCATTTTTTCATATATCTGTTTACCATTTGTATGTCCTCTTTTAAGAAATGTCTATTTAGATTCTTTGCCCATAGTTTAATCAGGTTATTTGTTTTCTTACTATTGAGTTGTTTGAGTTCCTTATATATTTTGTATATTATCCCCTTATGAAGTATATGATTTAGAAATATTTTCTTCCATTCTGTAGCTTTTCTTTTCACTCTATAGATTGTTTCTTTGAATATGCAAAAGCTTTTTAGTTTGATATAATCCCATTTGTCTATTTTTGTTTTTGTTGCCTATGATTTGAGGTTCATAACCAAAAAAATCATTGCCCAGACAAATATTGTTGAGTTTTCCCTTATATTTTCTTCTAGTAGTTTTACAGTTTCAGGTTTTACATTTAAATATTTTTATTTATTTATTTATTTGTTTGTTTGTTTGTTCATTTGTTTCAGAGTACTATGGGGGCACAAATACTTTGGTTACATAAATTGCCTTTCTACTGAGTCAAAGCTACAAGTGTGCCCATCCCCTAGACAGTGTGCACTGCACCCATTAGGTGTGAGTTTACCTATACACTGCCCCCCACCTGCCCAACACTCAATGAATGTTACTTCCACATATGCACATAAGTTTTGATCCATTAGTACCAATTCAACGTTGAGTAAATGTGGTGTTTGTTTTTCCATTCTTGTGATAATTCTCTTAGAATAAGAGGCTTCAGCTCCATAAGGATAATATAAGAGGTATTAGTTCACATTTTTTTTTTATGGCTGAATAGTACACAGTGGTATTAATATACTTTGCTGACAATATAATCATATATCCAAAAAACCACAAAGATTCTGCCAAGAGACACTAAAATTGACAAATAAATTCAGCAAAGTCTCAGGGTACAAAATAAATGTACACAAATCAGTAGCATTCATATGCACCAACAATAGTCAAACTGAGAATCAAATCAAAGACTCAACACAATGGCAAAAACAAAAAAAAAATACCCAGGAATATATTTAACTAAGGAGGTGAAAGACCTCTACAGGGAAAGCTATGAAACACAGAGAAAGGAAATAACAGAGGATGCAAACAGATGGAAAACCATACCGTGCTCATGAATCGGCAGAATCAACATTATTAAAATGTCTATGCTACCCAAAATGATCTACATATTCAATGCAATCCCTATTAAAATGCAAACATCACTTTTTCACAGATCTAGAGAAAATAATTTTATGCTTAATATGGAAGCAGAGAAGACCCTGTATAGCAACCTTAAGAAAAAAGAACAAATTGGGAGGTATCAATTTACCAGACTTCAAGCTATACTACCAGGCTATAGTAACCAGAACAGCATGGTACTGGCACAAGAACAGAAACAGACACATGTAGATGACTGAAACAGGATCCTTACCTCTCACCACTCACAAAAATTAATTTAAGATGGATAACAGACTTAAACTTAAGGCATGAAATCATAAGAATCCTAAAAGAAAATGTTGGAAAAATTCTTATAGACATCAGCCCATGGAAAGAATTTCTGAAGAAGACCCCAAAAGCAATCACAGTAATAACAAAAATACATAAATGGGACCTGATCAAATAAGAAGCTTCTGAAAAGCCAAAGAAACTATAACTAGAGTGAATAGTTTGAGTGAATAGTGCCAGTTCTACAATACTTTATTGATAGAAGAAGTCACAACCCCACTTTGATATAAGAAGTGAAAATACAGTCCTCACCTCTTAGTGGGAGAAATGGCAAAAAAAACTCACAAAAACATGAGGAATTGGAGATATTGTTGAGGTCATCTTTGGAAAATACAAGTTGGAACAACTGTACACAAAAAAGATTATGATAATGTCCCATAAACTAAGCAATACATTTAATCTACTCTGCGCCTCAAGCCTACTCCACCCCTCTGCCCTACATACGCACACCCAAAAAAAGGGAAGAAAAGATATCTGATCTAAGTGGCAGGGTGGTATGTTAGCAGTGAAAACTTCAGCCGTTGAGCTTAGAGCTAAATTTTGTGTGGGAATGAGAAAGAAAAGAGGGAAGAGCATTGTAAATAGAGGGAGAGGCATGTGCCGTGGCCTTATAGCAGGTGGGAGCCATGGCCATGGCATACTGTAGAAAATGGAACATGGTCAGTATGATTGGGATACAGCCTTAGTTCATTTGTGCTGCTATAACAAAATACCTGACACTAGGTATTTATAAATATTAAAATTTGATTGTCACAGTTCAAGAGGTTAAGTCCAAGATCAAGGTACTGACATTCAGTGTCTGGTGAGGGTCTTATTGCTGCATCCTCCAGATGAGAGTAATGGTATGTCTTCACATGGCACAAAATGAAAGAACAAAAGGGACCAATGTTGATTCCCTCTATCCTTTTTATAAGATCACTAAACCCATTTATGAGGGCTTTGCCTTCATGACTTACTTACCTCCTAAAGGCCTAACTTGTTACTATCACCATACTGTTATGTTTCAACACATGAATTTTAGGCAATATCTTCAGAACATAGCAGATACCAAGAGAGAGATAGAATGAAGAGGTAGGTAGAGTCCAAATAATTTAGGTCACATGAAGAATGTTGTAGCTCATTTTAAAGGATAAAGGAAGCAATAAAAGATTTTTTAAAAAATAATATGACTGTATGTTTTTAAAAAGCATCCCCTTTCTGTAGTGTGGCAAATAAATGAGAGGAAGGCCAGCATAGATATAAAAGATCAATCAGGACTTTTTTTTTGAGATCTAGTCTCGCTGTGTTGCCGGGGCTAGAGTACCAAGTTGTCAGACTAGCTCACTGCAACGTCAAACTCCTGGGCTCAAGCGATCCTCCTGTCTCAGCCTCCTGAGTAGCTGGGACTACAGGCATGCACCACCACGCCCGGCTAATTTTTTTCTATATATTTTTAGTTGTCCAGCTAATTTCTTTCCATTTGTTTTTAGTAGAGACAGGGTCTCACTCTTGCTCAGGCTAATCTTGAACTCCTGACCTCGAGCGATCCTCCTGCCTCAGCCTCCAGAGTGTTAGGATTACAGACTTGAGCCACCGCGCTCGACCAATTAGCACTTTTTGATAAAGGCCATTCTCACTGGAG
Organism: Avahi laniger; assembly: GCA_963575035.1. Taxonomy (NCBI): domain Eukaryota; kingdom Metazoa; phylum Chordata; class Mammalia; order Primates; family Indriidae; genus Avahi; species Avahi laniger. The sequence continues at coordinate 7,791 of CAUYSK010041673.1, read as the reverse complement.
TTAAGTGATATTCCTTTGTGGACATATAGTAGTAGCATTAATCGGGTGTCAGGCAGGTGGGAGGAGGGAAAAGGAGATGGGTATATTCACACCTAATGGGTGTGGTGAACACCATCTGTGGGATGGACACACTTGAAGCTCTGATGCAAGTGGGACAAAGACAATATATGTAACCTAAACATTCGTACCCCTGTAATATGGTGAAATAAAAAACAAAGAAAGAAACTAAAAAAATCAATTAGTAGAGGGGAAGGACATGCCTCCAATCCTCGCTTGGGTGAGGCAATGACATAAAATGTAACCAAAATGTTTGTACCCTTGTAATAGCCTGAAATTAAAAAAAAAAAATAAATAAAAACAAATAAATAAATAAAAAATAAAAAATCGATTAGTAGAATATTAAAGTAACCAAAAGAAGAGATAAAATTTGAATAAAACAAAATGGAAATAGTGGAAGTAGAAAGATGTGTACTTGTTCAGAGCAGTGCAATCAGTGGGAATGCCAATGAATTGGACATGGGAAAGCAGGCAGTAAGAACTATCCTAACTTGAGCATCTGGATATATCCAACTTTTTTTGGTGAGGGAAAGCTGATTGGGGTATGTTTATAAATTCAGGCTTGATCGTGGATTTTGAATATAGTCTCTAATGTTCAAAGTATTGGTAGAAGTCTCAGCTGAAGTAAAATTTTGGAGACAATAGCATAAGTACAGTTTGCTAAGAGCATAGAAAAAATTAGTTATGAAGATTATAAAATTCAATTGAAACAATCAATATTTCCTAAAAATATATGATCAGAGAGTTCCCCTTTTTTGTATCTATAAAAATCATACAGGATTATTAAAATAAACACATAGCGTAAAACATTGTTTTAAAGAACATGGATGGATACAAAGCTTTCAGAAAACTCAACATAGTTTCTTTTGGCCCATCTTTTAGGTTGCTTGGAAAGGCAATGGATTTGAGATTAAAAACATTACAGATACTTAGAATACAATGAATCTACAGTGGGTGGTAAATTTGGGTCACATTTTAACAAACCAGCCAAGCTAGGCAAAAGAATAATGCCATTTTGCGAAAACTGAGCTACCCTGTGTTAATAATATTTATAGCTAAAATTTATTTAGACCTTTTGTGTGCTGAGCACTTTACATGGATTAATGTATTCATAACAATTTCATGAGTTAAGTAATAGTGTTATTTTTACTTCAAAGATTAAGAAACAGATTCAGGAGAGTTATATTTCTTACCAAAGATTACCTGTAAATGCAAATGCTAGGATATAAATTTGTGTGATTTACATCCATCTCAAAGACAACTCAAATCTTCATGCAAAAGTATTCATGGGGAAGCACTGTGGCCTTGCACTTTATGTTGCTCTTCCAGAAAATACGGTGTGTACCACAAGATTTAATAAAATTTGAAAAATTAGAAAACTGCAGTCTAATCACTTTGGATTAGACTTCCAAAATTAATCAAGTAGAATATTTCAGATGATTTTCCTCTATCTCATCTGAAATGAGATGTAGAGAGTTGGCAAATTGTGAATTATTTGGCTATGACATTATGAGTAATATTGAGTGAAAAATATCTGCACATAAGACCCTAGAATGTACTTCTTTATCAATTTTTGGCAGAATTGGAGCTTCTCCTTTGTCTGCTGTCCAAAAGTGTTAAGATCAGGGGGGCATCACTATGTATTAGAATGCCTTGTTTTTAGTACCTGGAAAGAATTTTTGGGAAGACTTACATCTTAGCAAATGGAAACAGAAAACTTTCAAGGTAATATTCAGAAATGAATTTGAAGTAAATCTCCACTTTTTTTTTACAGCTGCTATTCAAGGAGAAAATTATTTTATATTCCTTGCAAATACTTAAATGATATTTTCTAATGTTTTCAGGTAAATTTTTGCTTTATGTGTTCAAAAGTAAAATTAAAATGCTAAATGGCAGCATTTATTAGACATAAAATAATGTATAGATTTCACATATATGAGTTGTTTTGATGTCATGAAAGAAAATGTGTTTAAATGCTTTAACTGACATAATTAAGAAAAAAACTCAACTTTAATTTTCTGATTGATTGAGAATGATCTCTGATAGAAAGTTGGCCTATAATTACTTGTATGTTGTTTGCTTTTAGTACACTTTTTTCTTTGACTAGTGTACTGCTAGTGACATTTTTCAGCCTCCGAAGACCTCAGATCATCAATACTTTACTGGTAAGGGAAACAAAACTTTGAAAGGGTCCTGATAGTCAAAGGCTGTGATATAGAGTCCTTGGGACATTCTGTTAGGTCACTAGTTCACAGAGTTGAGCTGCTAGTGAAACTAATAGTAAAATTATTAATAGAAATAGACTCTGAAAACATTTTATTTCCTTGGTTTTCTTTTGTGTGATACATATTTTATATTTCTTTCTCTTATGTGGTTTACATGAAAAAAAATGAAATCTGAGGTGTTTTTCTTTTGTTATTCTTTTTAAAATAACTTAAGCATTCACCTCTCTCTTTGAAAGATAAAACAAGAACAGAGGGGAGCCGAACAAAAAGAAAAACGTGGGTGAGAGTGGCTGGCTTAAGGATTCTCTGCCTCTTTCTACCTTATATGCTACTATCCTATTTATTATTTTTCAGTAGAATTTGTATGTTCCAGATGAAAAGGACTTTAATATAGCCTCAGGGAAAACACACTTAAAAACTACCACTGTGTCTGTCTCAAGTTAACATCTTAAGGTAAAACTTCAAGGAAGGTTGTAGAAAATAAATAATATGTGATTTGGCCCAGCTCACCAAGGTAGAAGCCCAAGTAGAATTTGGAATCAAATACTGGGTATTAATAGCAACAAACAGTATATTTGCCTTGAATTGTTTCAATAAAAATGCAAATAAAATTTGGTTTCTCATACTTTTAGCTAGTGAAATAAGTCTAAAAGAATAGAGCACATAAAATTAGATTATAAATCTCAGAATCATGTTCCATGAATATATTTTCCTCCCCAAACAAAATTCCATCAATATATATTAAAACATTAAGATTCAGATGGTTTTAAAAATTGGCAAGTAAATATAACCACAACCGTAGTGCTTTATTTGTCTCCTTGTTCTCACATTCCTTAAATTATATCGTGTACAAACTTGTAAATTCACAATTTATATGTATTAATTTTGCCCTTGTATGTTGTGAGGGCAGAAAAATTCAGCTTCAGTATGAAAATTATTGTATGAAATTTAGAATCTAGTGGCATAATCCATCTTTATCATGTAAATTGTGACTCTTTAAGAGAGTCACAATGAGCAACTGCCTGGAAACTACAACTAATTGTATGCCCCCATTACTGTGCAATTAATATTTACAAAAGACAATATTGCCATCTGTGTCAGCCAGAAAAATGAAAATGGTGCAGTTGCTATTGTATTCATTCCCTGTCCCCCTTTTTGCTTTATTTTTCTCCATAGTTGCTAATAGCCTATGTGTATATGTGTGTATCTTTTATATATATATATATAAATTATTTATTTTGATAATCATTTATTTGTCACTAGAATTTAAGATGCACTTGGGCAGAGGTTTCTGTCTACTTTATTCAATGCTATACACACAGGATATAAAAAGTTTCTGACATATAGTGAGGCCTCAATAAATAATTGTTGAGTAAATTAAATGGATAAATAAAGGAAATTATCAGTAAGCAAAGACCTCCATAAATCCTATAAATAAGTGGAATTGAAGAAGAAAAAGTACATTTGATATTTGATGTAATATATCTATGTATTAACAGAAAAAAAATCCTATGTGAGTTTGTTGAGAGATGTAAGTCCTATAATACTTGACATATATAAAAATAAGGAAGTATAGTTTATTACTTTTAATGGAACCATGTTTATACCTTCCATTCTGATGTGGCCTGGAGAAAAATGATTTCATGTATAAAAGTGATCATGAAACTTCTTTTGGACAGAAAACAGATCTAAAATTCAGCCAGACATGAAGAAATAAGATATTTTCTTAAAATGTGTCTTAGTATACATAGACCAGTGCAATTCTTTCATATTTATTTTTAAATATCAATAAAAGGCAATTAATTTCAAGGTGTATGAAAAGATAATTCTATAAACATGTTTAATTAAGACTTTCTTATGCCAAGAATGATGATCATGCCAATTGCAAATGATAGATTTATGTTTTTAGCTTTTCCTTCACATCTGCCAGCTGGCCTGGAATAGAGGAATTTGAGTTAAAATATATTTTGCCATGGTACCAAAAATATTTTATCTGGGGCCTTAGGATTGAAAGGTCTGAGAAAATAGTCTTACTTGTAATGCATACCTTTAGAAATAATACTTTAGAGAATTTTAAAATAGGACAGAATAGGTAACTCTTTAAAAAAAATCTAAAGAATTTTTGATATTTCTGTAACTTGACTAAATCCAGGGTAAAGCAAAGGTTTCAGGAAGCTGTATGTTTTATATATTTTCATTGTATAAATAACAATATGTATGCTCATTTAGTTTAAAAATCCCCATCTGCAATCACTATCTTTCAGACTGCTAAGGAGGAAAAAAAATTCTCATCCTGTTTTATTTTTGATTTCAAGAAATTTTAATTCAGAAAATCAATTTGTTAAAACCTTGTTTATGTCTTGTAAACATCCTAAAGTATTCCTTAGGAAGCAGTTATTGAATAAATTAAAAAAATGAATATGAGGAATAAGCTAAAGCAAGATTTTTACTCATAAGCAATAGTGTCTTTACATAATGATACTAAGAATTCCTCAAACTCTAGGGAAACAATGCATCAAATTATTTCTTGGTGTCATAGGTTTTAGACTTAGAAACAACATTATTTTTTGTAGAAGTATTAGTCAATCAATAAAAACATTTTTAAATTATCTAAGCCCTCTCAATGTTTTAGGAAATATTTTTATTTAAATCTACAAAAAAGTGAGAACCATGTATTAATACTGGGAAGGCACAGGAACCCATGACCCAATGGGAATTCTCCCTATAATTTTAATTACATAAATCATAGTGGAAACAGTTGTGATTTTAAGGTGGTTAAATTTATAAATGAATGGTGTGGGACAGACTACTCTGCTTTTACTATTAATAAGTTGTTCAAAAAACTACTGGCAGAGAAAAAATGCAAAAGCCAATCTATTTGATAATGTATTTTTAATAAAAGGAAGATTAAAATACCGAAATAGCAATGGCCTTTCAGACTCATCTTTTATTCATTAGAAAATTATGCCTATTAATTGCCATGACGATTTTCTTGTTTAGTCCTTGATACTTCTTTCTAGAATTTTATTTCCTTATTAGTTTTTACCTGAGGGTTATATAAAACCCATTTTATTCTTTATTTTGGTGAGACTTTCATAAAATCACACCCATGACCGAGGAGCCAAGATGGAGGATGAGAAAAGCCACCAGTCAGAATGTCTCTGCATAAAAGATGAATTTTAGAAGAAAGAGAAAAAAATAAGCTAGCAGAGAAACCTAGATCGGGTGAGAGTCAAAAGGAAGGGTGTCTGAAACTACAGGAGACTCCACGGGAAGATATTGCAGAGGAGAACTGGAAGGAGAAAGGTCCCGAGAGGCTTGGAGACCAGCGACAAGGGTAGGTGGAGCGGTTAACTTCCCCCTCCCTTGCATCTCGGACTGCTGGTGGGCTCCTGAGCGGCTAGAGAGACCTGCCGACACCAGCCCAGAGACGGCTGCTGTCAGTGAGCAGTGACCTCTTGCAGACTCAGCGCCGGGCTCCCAGCCCCATCGGGGCACCTCGCCAGGCACAGATCCAAGCCTATCGGCAGATACCATAGTGCTTCATTCTCTCCTTCCCCCTCCCTACACGTGAGTGCCCAGAGAGACAATTTAGCCATCACATGGAAGCATCTCCAAGGAATGGGACCTTTCCTTTTGGGGCCCTATAGCAGACTGAGGGGTACTCAGACTGCAAGTTCCATACCTGCCACCCATCCCAGGTGCTGTTTGCCTGGGGACTCCAGGAGAGTGGGGCAAATCCCGAGGTGGAATGAAATTGATCCAGTTTGGACGCCCTGTAGGTGATTCAAGACCAGCACCCCTCCCTCTGGCAGGGTCAGGGATTGATCTCCAGGGTCCAGGGGACAGGCCTGCGGACCAGACCCCATACACCCAGATCAGAATCGTACTGTCCTGGGGCACAGAAGAGAGATCTCTGAAAGAGCCTGCTGAGGAATGTGTGCCTCCAGGGACAGATCAGCGTGCAGGAGTGGCAACTGTCCTCCCAAAAGAGGGCTGTGCACCCAGTTAAGGCTACGATCCTGGGTAGGGAACCTCCTGGCCCACATCACAGCCAGGGGAGATCCATCGGCCTGAGGTCCCGCTTGCTGGCAGAGGTCTGGGAAAGGCCATGGAGAGGGGGAGAGTGGAGGGGAGCGAGACCTGCTCCAGAGTGTGGGTCTTGGACAGCCCCAGCCCCCAAGCCCAGACTTTCAGCTGAGTGGAGCCATTTCAGCCCTTCCAGGAAGCTTTGCACAGAAACAAAGAGCAGAACTTTGACCCCTGCTAACAGCAGTTGTGGAGCCTGAGGGCAGGCTTACCCAACTAAGCCCCACCCAGACTCACTTCCGGTTCTGCCTCCACTGAGGTGGAGAATAAGGACACACCTGGAAATCTCAGGGCCCCACCGACCACCCGAGGCACAAGAGGGCCTCTCTAGAGGAATAGGAGCTAGCTATAGGACCCAAAAACAGCCCTACAGCTTGCTTCTTCCTGCAAGTGCCACCCACTGACAGGGAGGTCATCCTGCACACATTTTTACTGCATCTACTGATTCATCATAAAGGGTGTGGTCGAATCTCATCCACAAACACCACCTACTGGCTCAGAGACTAAACATAGCATGTCATTATCCAAACAAAAATCTAAAGGCAAGAAGGAACAACTGATCCAGATTGGAAGGAACCAGGGAAAGAACTCTGGAAGTATGAAGACTCAAACGGAAAGCACACCCCGAAAGAGGAACAACAGCTGCCCAGCAATGGACATAAACCAAACTCAGAACACTAAAATGACAGAAGAAGAATTTCAAACACGGATTGTAAGAAAACTCAATGATATGCAAGAAAAAAATGGATAACCAACACAAAGAAACCACAAAAAAAATCCAGGACTTGGAAGAAAAATTCACTAAAGAAGTTGAAATATTAAAGAAAAATCAAACCGATCTCCTGGTAATAAAGGACTTACACAGGGAACTACAAAACACCATGGAAAGCCTCAAGAACATGGTAGATCAAACAGAAGAAAGAATCTCAGAGATTGAAGACAACTCTTTCCAATTAAATAATTCAGTCACAGAAATCGAGCAGAAAATTAAGAGAAAAGAAATAAGCCTACAAGAAATGTGGGATTATGTGAAAAAAAAAACAAACCTGAGGGTGATAGGAGTTCTGGAAGGTGAAGAAGAAAACACTCAAGGGCTAGATAAGCTATTTGAAGAATTAATAGAAGAGAATTTTCCAGACCTTGCTAAAAATCTAGATATACAGGTACAAGAACCTCAATGGACCCCAGGGAGATTCAATGCAAATAGGAAGACACCACATCACGCAGTCATCAGATTGACCAAAATAGCCACTAAAGAGGCCCTTCTATGACCGGTAAGGCAAAAGAAACAAGTAACATACAAAGGAAAGCCCATCAGAATAATGCCAGATTTCTCAACGGAAATCCTACAATCAAGAAGAGACTGGGGCCCCATTCTCCCTCTTCTGAAACAGAATAATGTCCAGCCTACAATCTTGTA
>CAUYSK010041672.1:0-22000 GCA_963575035.1 Avahi laniger | reverse complement strand
ATCTAATGTAATACATTTTCTACAGTAATACAGAGGTGGAGAAGGAAAGGAGATGAGGGAGAATATAGTTAATATCTCTTATAATGGGGTGTCAGTTGGTATGAGTTAAAGTTGATATACAGAGAAACAGAAGAATATATGCAGAAAACCAGGAAAAGTTCAAAGGAATTACCCCACTGAGAAAGCCAGGGGTAGGAAGGAGTAGGGTTGTGTCATTTAGAAAATTACCTTCAATTTTGGTAGCTTCCAAGAACGCTAGCAGACAAGCTCCGCCAGAAGTCATGGAACACACAGACTCACAGAGCAAGTGAGCTAAATCAATGTAACGCTCACAGCCAGAAGCAAGGGGCAGGAGATGGGGCAGGCTAACACCTGGGGTCTGCAGAGAGAAAAACAGATGTATAATCTGCCCGGCGTAGCTCAGGATTCAGGTCCTGCCTCCCTTTCTGCAGCAAGGGCTTCTTCACTGATGGTTGGAGGACCAGAGTTGAGGGGTGAGGAAGGGGTCCCAGCACACACTCTTGTCCAAATGGAGAGATGAAGGCACCAGGAGGCCTGGCCATAGCAAGATCTCACCAACTGACCAGGGTTTTATTGGTATTTGTATGCATAGCACCTGTGAGGCCAGAAAAGGAGCACACTGGGTGTTTCTAGCAGGTGTCACTTCTCTTTGCACCACTTTTTTTCAATCATATAGTATGTCTTACAGATTATTAACTTCCTATGGATTGAACACACCTGCCCATGTCTCACAAGTTACTTGCTTACCCACTATCTATACCTAAGCTTTCTTCTAAGTTTTATCTATTCCATTTGTTTTCTTCAATAGCAGAATTGAAGATTCTCAAATAACAGAGCAAATACATAATATAAGTGGAAGACTTTCATTTTTCATCTTATTATCCTTCAAGACTTAATGTGCCTGAACACTTAAAATACTAACAAAAAAATGAAAATAAAAACTTTCTAGACCGGGTTTGGAGGCTCATGCCTGTAATCCTACCGCTCTGGGAGGCCAAAGCAGGAGGATGGCATGAGGTCAGGAGTTCTAGATCAGCCTGAGCAAGAGCGAGACTCTGCCTCTATTAAAAGTAGAAAAAATTAGCCAGACGACTAAAAAGAGAAAAACTTAGTCGGGCATGGTGGCACATGCCTGTGGTCCCAGCTACTCAGGAGGCTGAGGCAGGAGGATCGCTTGAGCCCAGGAGTTTGAGGTTGCTGTGAGCTAGGCTGATGCCATGGCACTCTAGCCCGGGCAACAGAGTGAGACTCTGTCTCAAAAAAAAAGAAAGAAAAGAAAATGAAAACTTTCTATACCTATATCTATGTATGATTGTAAAAGTTTATCGTTTTTTAATAGTTTTATGTCTAAGTATTAACTTGTTTTCACATTTTATTTCATGATGTCTTTGAGTTCTAAGTATTTTGCAGCTAAGAGCTTCATCGTGTGAATCACCAACTGGCTCGTTAGAGGGGAATACAGTGCGGCAGCTAAGGCCTCAGTCTTTGAGGCCAGATAAATGTGGATTTGAAGTCTGCCTGTGACTGAGGCAAGTTACTGGAACTCTGTACTCAGTTTTCCCAACTGTAAAGTGAAAACAATAAGCATACCACCTCCTAGGGTCATTTTGAGAAGGAAATTAAATAATGCACGTAAAATGCTTAGCACATCGCCTGGAAAATTGTTAAGTTATCCACTATTATCCTCATTACATTACATCATATTTCACATCTCCACAAAGGGCCTTGCATTCAACACACTCAGTAAAATCTTAGTGAATTAAATCAGCTGTAGCTACTGTAGAGATGAAAGGGGGAGAGAGGGAGACCTAAGTTAAAACAGTCACAATGTTTAAATGTTTAAAGGAAAACAATTAAGGAAAATAGCCCCAGCTAATACAAATCAGTTACTAAGACTTGCAAAATACTGAAGGATTTCCCAACAATTAGTCCCTTATGAAAAGTTTTTTGTTCCTTAGGAAGATTTTATTTAATTACTTTGATTTTGATTCCAGGTCTTGGCAACACTCTTCTGGCATTCCAGGAGGCTTTAGGGCAGGCAAGTTGAAGCGAAACCCTCCAGAACTTTTGTTCTTCCCCCTAAAGGAAACCCAGCAGTAGCCTCTTGCTGCTAATTATACAGAGGTTTTTAAAGAAGAGATTGTTTAGGGGATAATTCTTGACTTTGTAAACAGCCCCAAAACAGTGGAAGCAGAGTCTGGCTGGAATCAGAAGACACTAAAGGAAGGAATCACCCCTAGGACTGGAAGAATTTCTGGGCCCAACCAGTCAAACTTCACCTTTCAGAAGGACCAACCTTTAACTCCTGGGAGAGATGTGTGTCTCTGTAAACCCAGGTGTTGACCAATCCAGAAAAGAACACATGGGACTTGAATTCAGGGGATGTAAATTCTGATCCTAATTTGGGCACCTAAAGTGTCTGAGCATTTTCAATGAATCATTGTTCATTCATTCATTCATTCATTCAATGTCTGTTGTTCACCCACCACGCTAAGTACTGGAAACACAGAGATGAATAAAGCAGTCATCTCTAGATCATATAGCTATAGATTCTTCTCCAACGCATGAGAATCAAGTGATACAAGAGATGCTGTATAACAGTAGTCTGTTCAGGCTGCTGGAACAAAATACCATAGATTGGGTGGCTTATAAACAACAGAAATTCATTTCTCACAGTTCTGAAGGCTGGAAAGCCCAAGATCAAGGTGCTGGCAGATCTGATGTCTGATGAGATTTCACTTCCTGATTTGCGGATGGCACTGCTAGCTGTGACCTCACACAGTAGAAGGGGCAAGCCCTCTTTCTTTTATAAGGGCACTAATCCATCCTTGAGGGTTCTGCCTTCATGATCTCATCACTTCCCAGGGCCCCACCTCCTAATTACCATCACATTAGGGGTTATGGGGTTTGCAATGACTGAATGAAAATCAGAGAGAGAAGAAGGAGTTCTCTTTTCAGATGCCTTCAAACCAACTAATTATGTCTGGGGGAAGGTTTCCATTTGGACTAGCCTTAAACAAGCCTCTAACACTTGCTAATTTTCTTTTTAACTAAGAAAGAGCAGGTCTTCAGCTTAGACAACACACAATAGCTAAAATTTTTAAATGTTTTGTTTATTTATTTACTTATTTTTGAGACAGGGTCTCACTCTGTCACCTGGGTTGAAGTGCAATGATGTAATTATAGCTCACTGCAATCTCAAACTCCTGGACTCAAGGGATCCTTCTGCCTCAGCTTCCAGAATAGCTGGAACTACAGGTGAGTAGCTGGGACTACAGGTGTGCACCACCACTCCAGGCTAATTTTTCTATTTTTGTAGTGACTGGATCTCACTATTGCCCAGGCTGGTCTTGAACTCCTGACCTCAAGGAATCCTCCCACCTTGGCCTCCCAAAGTTGTAAGATTATAAGTGTGAGCCACCACACCTGGACTAAATGTTTTATTTTTTATTGTATTTATTGGTATGGGTACCTACTATTTATGATAGGTAATACTGGTTCTTAATATACGAGTGATACAAAATATGATTTTTAAATATATAAATGGATTTAAATAAAAAATGGTGAGTAGACTTAAAGCAAATAACAGTATAGGTATAACAGAGGGTGAGGGCCAGGCACGGTGGCTCATGCCTATAATCCCAGCTCTCTGGGAGGCCGAGGCAGGTGGATTGTTTGAGCTCAGGAGTTTGAGACCAGCCTGAGCAAGAGCGAGACCCCGTCTCTACCAAAAATAGAAAGAAATTAATTGGACAACTAAAAATATATAGAAAAAAAATTAGCCGGGCATGGTGGCGAATGCCTGTAGTCCCAGCTACTCAGGAGGCTGAGACAGTAGGATTGCTTGAGCCCAGGAGTTTGAGGTTGCTGTGAGCTAGGATGACGTCACGGCACTCTAGCCCAGGCAAGAGAGTGAGACTCTGTCTCAAAAAAAAAAAGGAAAAAAAAAAAAAAAAAGCAGAGGGTGAGGCAAGAATCTTGAAGGTAGTGAGCAAATAATTGGAGTTTGGGAGACAAATTGGTATAAGGAATCATAGTATCTGCCCATCTTCCTTACAAAATTGTTACAAGGATTAGACATGAAAATAAATGTTAGTTTTGAGAAGCCACTCAATTTGAGATACTGAAAAAAATTTAGATACAAACCTGTATGTTTACAACTGTATTAATTTGAAATAAAGATGAGAACAAGATGTTTCCCTTTTCTACTTCATGTTGATATTTGTATTATATTCTACCCCTCACTTAGGGTGTGTTTCTTCATTACAGGTGAGACTTCATTCCAGACAAATCTGTGTCTCATTCTATTACATACAGAACACTATCCAAATGATATCATTTCAAGGCTCCTAAAGACAAGTATTTTTATGTTTAAATTCTTTACTCAGAAGTCCAGGCTTTAAATTACACAATTGCATCACTGGGAACTGCTGGCCCCTAGATGATGGTTAATTTTATGTATCAATTTCATTTAACCACCAGACATTTGCCCAGATATTTGGTCAAACATTGTTCTGGGTGTTTCTGTAAAGGTGTTTTTGGATGAAATTAATACATAAGACAAGACTCAGTGGCTCACACCTGTAATCCCAGCACTTTGAGAGGCCAAGGCAGGAGGATCACTTGAGGCCAGGAGTTCGAGATCAGAATGGGCAACATAGCAAGATCCCATCTCTACAAAATAAATGAAGAAATAAGTATTTTACAAAATAAATAGTTAAATTGGTAGGTTTTAGATTAGATTAACATTTTAATCAGGATAAAGCAGAATACAACTATCCTCCATAATGTGGGCAGGTCTCATCAAATTAGTCAAAGGACTGAATAGAAGAAAAATACTGACCTTCTCCCAGGTAAGAGAGAGTTCTCCAGCAGACTGCCTTTAGACTAAATCTACCATATCGGCTCTTCCTGCCTGATGGCCTTCAAACTAGAAAGTCAGCCTTCTCTGCGTCTGCAGGTTGCTGGCCCGCCCTGCAAATTGGACTTGCCAGCATCCATAATCACGTGCACCAATTCCTTACAATCTCTATCTGTATCTCTCTCTCTCTCACATCTCCTATTTCTTCTGTTTCTCTGGAGATCCCTAACTAATACAGTGCCTTTATGGTAATTAGAAGAAGATATTCCCAGGCCAATGCAGGCCCCTACCAGGGGAGGGAGGGGAATTTTGGGGGTCCTTGGGCAGGAATGACTTATACAACTATACACAGCAGCCATGCACACCTGTTTCACGCCCACGTCATTGAATAAAGACCTTTAATCTTCATTACTCTTGACACTAGCAATAGCATTTAACAAGAAACACGTGAACCATGGGCTGGAAAGCACTGTCAACATATTTTGGTGCTACCAGTCCAAAAGATAACTAGAAATGAACCATGATAGGTGCTGATCCAAAATGCCAAAAACAAGTATGAAAAACCAAGAGAAATATTTGCAAATATATGATAGATGAAAGTTAACATATAAAGAAAGATCACACGTCAGTGAGGAAAAGTTGGATAACAACAATGCTTAGATGGGCAATGCACCCACGCAGACAGCTCTGTCAATGAGAAATAAAAGTGATAATGCAATTTTTCAACACCATTCTGCTTATAAAATGGGCAAAGATCAACCATTGTGTGTGTGGGGATAGGGTAATTGGCACCTCATAGGCTGGTTGTGGGACTGTAAATTGGGTCAATATTTCTGCAGGGCCATTTGAAAATAAATCTTAAAAGCTTTAAAAAAAAGTTTATATCCTTTGGCTCAACATACATATTGGAGGCATTTATCCCAAGGAAATAGAAAGACACGAAAAGATTTTTTAATGTGCAAGAGTGTTCATTAGAATGCTATTTTTAATGGTATAAAATTGGAAATAACTTAAATGCCCAGCAATAGGGAATGATTAAATAAATTAGGGTTTATTAACATAATAAAATAGGATGTGGCCATCTCTTCAAGTATTTTTCTGCCTCCTCCAACTCCATTAAGGGACTCTAATTAGATATGTGTTATAGACCACTTGAGTTGTACCATAATTCACCAATACTTAGTTCATTTTCTTCACTCTTCTCTCTCTGTGTTTCCTGAAGGCGTTAATGACCTGGCATTTCCAGCCTGCTTGGCACACGGGAAAAGTGGGCCTTGGCAGCCAAAGCAAGTCCTTCGGCAAAGAGACATGGTATTGGCAGTTGGAAGTAGGGCAGGCACGGACGGAGAGGGTGAGAGCCAAGGAGATATAGGCAGAGCACCGTCAGCTGCTCTCGTCTCCGCCCTGCCCTTCCCTACTGCCAGGTCCCACCGTGGCTTCTGCACCAGCTCCACAGTCAGCTGCGATCTCATGTGCATCCCCACACCAAGGTGACGAGTCACGGCCTTGTAGAGCTCAGGGCAGGAAGGAATGCATCCGCAAACCAGGAAGAAAGGGAAAAAGAAGACATACTCCCAGGGGAAAGCTAGGCCATGGGGAAGGCTGTAAAAGAAGCCGAGCTGTCTTCCACTTCTGCTGGATGGTCAGACACCCGAGGGCATCTTCATTTTCATCACTGTCCTTCTGGATTGGTCAGTGAACCCGACAGGTTACACCTCAAACTGGGCAGGCAAAGACAACAGCTAGGAACTCATTGGGTCTGCAATCGAGGGTGAGGAAGGCTAACAGCCCAAGTCAGCTGGACGAGGCGCAGGGCTGGCTGAGAAGGAAAAGAGCCCCAGGCAGGCCACTGTCCTCAGCCACAGTTCAGGCAAACCGGTGTCCAGACAAAGCAAAGCGTTTCAACACCAGCTCTGTGCCAGACTGGGGAGCTGAGGTTGCTTAAGTGCTTTCTGCTGAAGCTTGGATTTGTCTGGGAACAGAAAAATGGGCTGGCATAAAGTGGGAAAATCGGCCCCACTGCTGGTCCACAAGCCATGAGGCAGCTGGGGATGGCAGGATGAGGGCTGCTTGTGTCCTTGTAGCCAGTGCTCGGAGTGTGTTGTCAGTACCTGTTTTTGAACTACATGAACATTCATTCCTATGCGATGCTGAAGAAACGTTCCCAGGCTCCAATCTTGTTTCTCACAGTTTTTTCTCATCATGCTCTTTTCAGTTTGTAGAATGTTCATGAGCTAGCCATAATTTATTCCTTCAGCTTTCTCTATCGCTTCTCCCTACACAAGCTCTCCATGCTGGGCAAACTCATGTTCATACTGACCTTCAACAAGGGCTTCCATTCCCACCACTTGTCTTTTCCAGGATCTTTCCATATTTTCATACTGTCTGGCTCCCATGTGCAAAAAACACATACACACACCCCACCCCACTGTCACAAACCATAAAGGGTCTGAAATTTTGCACTACTCACAAACAAGCAACTTAGTCTACCACGGTTTCATGAATGCTGGCAGAAGACACAAGACTCCTGGGTTAGAGACAAAGGATTTTATTACTCACACCACAACAAGCAGCACAAGCATCAACATATTTGGTGCTGGCTCCCAAAGCTCAAATTCCCACACAGCAATGAGAAGAGGCCAGTTGACACTTGCTCATGCCGTGGGGTTGCATTACAGGAGAGGACTCCAATGATTAGGGAATCTGAACGAGAATGAGCAGTGAATGTGACTGTCCCTTGTTCTGGAAGGAAATATTATTGCTGTCTTCCAAGACTGTTCACTATAGAAACATCTTTGAAAAGATAGTACCAAACAAATAGCAGCCAGTGCCCACTCATAAGACATGCAGAAACAGAGGCTCATGGAGAGTCATCTCCCAACAACCATCAAAAGATAAAAGTAGAGACTTTGGACATGGACTCACTTCTAGTGAAATCCTAGATCCTCTCTTACTAGCTGTATGACTTTGGGCATGTTTCTTAATTTCTTTAAACTAGTTTTCTCAGCTGGATATAAAATATCTCATAAAATAGATATAGTAGCATTCACCATAAAGAAGATTGAATTAATGTCCATACAATGCTTAGCATGGCTGCCATCATTATGATTACTAGTATCCTGCTGTCCAAATTCCCTAGGTCTCTAAACCCCACATGGCTCATCCCCTTTGCAGAAACCTTCACTCCCCTCTCCAAGCCACCTCCCTACTTCCCACCCACCACAGGAAGCTCAGCCTTCCTTCCAAGTTTCTGGCCTCTCCTCTGACAGTGAATTATGTCCCAACCAGGGGTGACACTCGCTCTGTTGCTTAAGTCTTTGTCATTTTACCGTAGATGTGTGTGTCTTGTCTTCCCACTGGATTATTTTCTTCCACAAGGCAGTGATTCTGTCTTCTACCCCTTGGTAGCCAGACAGCATGCAATGTTAGAACTAGTATGCATTCCAGAAAACATTCACAGGGAGATTACCCAACCTGAGGCAATTGAGAAATATCCATTCTTGAGTAAGTAGGCCCTTTTCAGCTGCACAAAAGAAGTGTACCCATAAAGAACAGGACAGAGGCCCTTCTCTGCAGCGTGGAGGCTGAAACCTGGCACTGAGCCTGATAGAGGCCAGCCCAGCTCCCCCACTCCCAACTCCCACCGTGGAGCCAAACCCTCCACGTGACTCATCACCAGCACTTACACAAGGGCCTGTCAGGAACCCCGGGAAGAGTTGTTCCCTTGGCAAAGGGAGAGAAATCCTGGCTACTAGGAGGAACTTATTTGAAAAGAAACCGTTGATTCAAAGTCAAAACAATGTTATCTCCTAGAAAGCCGACTGCCAACCAACCTCCGGAATGAAAAACAAATCCCCTCTGATTAAATGCCATGCCCCGGGGTGGCCAAACACATGCACCTCTAACCCTGCTATAAACTGGAAAGCCAAAGACATCTTCTGTGGGCATTTTAATATTTAGTAACCAGCTGACAGCTGATTAAATCCAGATGTGCACTGCAGCCTTCTCTGGTCAGCCAAGAACAAACAGACCTTCCCAGCCATGCCCGTCCCCCCACCCACATCCAGAGCTGGCCTGGGAGCTGCCACAATCTGCTACTGCAGGAGCTGGGGCTCTGTGTCACAGGGCTCTCATCCTCTCGCTTTAAAGCAATCACCACACCTAGCCAGGGGCAGTTCTGAGAAGAGATGGCTCACTGCACAATCCTGGCAAATCTTCACCTGTTACTTGCCTGGAAAACTCCTTTTCTTTTAAAAGCCAAAGTACTGACAACTAGCAGTAACATCTATAGCAAAACGTATAAATGAGGGGCGGTCCTGGGCTGCGGTTTTGCGCACGAGATGCGGCAGAGTTGAAGCATTCACTCAGAGCACCCAGTGGGCGCTGAGAGAGCAGAAGAGTGGCAGGAAGGGGGAGTGTGGCACCTCTACTCCACACCGCCAAATGGGAGGGCCTTCTACAAGGCCTCTTCATTCCTTTGTGAAACCAGAGTAATACCACAGGTCGTCCCAGTGTGTGTGTGCGACCAAATCAGGAGAGACCACGCAGTGGCCATTCCAACATGGAGGCCACACCGCCGCTGTGGGAAGCTGAGGAAGAGGCGGGAGGCTGAGGGGTGGGGGTGCAGGGCCATGTCATCACATAGCTAATCTCATGGGTCAGAGGTCTGACCCTGGAATCAGACTGGGGGTCCATTCCAGCTCTTCCGCTTACAAGCTGAGGGCCCTGGGTCAGGCTGCTTACCTCGGCTTCAAATATCCTCCTCACATACAATGGCAGATAACACTATTTCACACGGTCATTGTGAGGATCAAGTGCATGACGAGTGCCCCGCACAGGGCCTGGGGCATCGCAAGGGCTCAGTACAAGAGAGGGATTTTTAAATCTCCCTCAGATGACTCCATCACCAGATGGCTACCAAGCAGGCTTCGGGGCACAGAGTCCGCTTCTCCAGGGAATGCGTGGGAAGAATCGTCTCTGCTCATCACCAGGGGCAGGGAGCAGAGATAGAGGACGGTGGTTTATGGGTCACCACGCCCCACTCAAGGACAGGCAATGCAATAAAGACCTGCCCTATGACCACAGCTAACACCACCACCTCCATCCAAGGAGCATGGAAATCTGGGGGTTCAAAGCTTTCTGCTGGAGCCCCCCAACTTCTTGAAAACCTTTCCAGTGAGTGCTGCAATGAATTTGAACCAGCATGTATTAAGCACCTCCTCTGGGTCGCTCACCCTATGCCACTGATGGTGGCATAGGGTCCATCTATGCCACCATCATGGAAGCTACAGGTTACACGAGGTGCAACTTCCCAAAGCATCAATTTCACTGGACAGTATTAATACATTTTACACTAAAAAAGAAACACGGGATTGTCACAGAAGAGATATGGAGGGATGGAATTGGGCCCAAGGCCTACCCCCTGATGCCAGCAAGGCAGATGGTGCAGACCGCTCGCCCCAGCGATGCTCCCGCCCCAGAGCTGCAGCTGCGGTTACTAGACACCTCGCAGCCTCCCAGGGAGAGCAAGCACTGGGCTGCGACCCAATCCTGGCCAGAGGGTCTCAAGGGAAGTCTGCTGGGGAAAGCAGGGGTTAAGGGGCTTTGGGAAGGTGTTTCTTCCCAATTAAAAAGAGATCCGTGGGAAAAAAATGCCCTCTTCTTCAGCCAGGTGAGCCCTCCACACCTGATGCCTGAGGTGGCAGCAGCCATCCTCTGACCTCAAAGAGGCAGGCCCAAGGATAAAGCCAATCTGCCAAGGACCCCTGAGAAGAAAGATGGAAGAGATCAGGTGATGGTTAACACCATCCAGCTCTGAATTAACCAGCCTTGGTTAATGGAGTTGAACCATCAACTCCAGAGATCTTGTTCTGTAGGATACTAAATGTCCTTGTCATGTAAGCTATTTTTAATTGGGCCTTCCAAGACTTGCAGCTGATAGAGTCGGCATGGAAGTCACACTTTTAAATCCATTCTAGATGGAATCCTTCCTGGAACTAGAAGACAGAAAAGCAACACACAAGGTCTGCTTTAATATTGATGGTCGCTCTCATTTATTGAGTTCTTACCATGAGCCAAACTCTGTGTTTCACTTTATTTAATTCTCCTAACAAGCCCATGAGACCTATTGATGGTCTACACCCAATAGTTTACAGAGGAAGAAACTGAAGCACAGAGAGGTTAATTAACTCAAGGTCACTCAGTCAGCTTGTGGCAGAGGTAGGCTTTGTACCCCACAACGTAGCACCAGAGCCTGCACTTGTATGATTCCTCTATATTGCCTGTCAACTCGTCTGAGAATTACAAGAGCCCTGGAAGGCAAATAGCTCCACAGACACAAAAGGAGGTAAGAAGGGTTTGCTTGAACGTTTCCCAGGGTTTACTTTCCAAGAGGCTGCTATGCCCTTAGCTCTGCTTTAATGGTTGGTGTCAACGTTCCACAAACACAGGCAAATTCCCTGGCTTCCACTGCCCTTGTGTCAAAGTCACTGGAAATTCACCAGGTGTTGCCCAACACAGAGGGAGTCCCCAGAAATTATATACAGAATGTCGTGTGGCTTAAGGACATTTTTCTTGGGAGAAAGTCAACAGTTTTCAAAGGTATCTGTTACCCAAAAAAGGATAAGAATCAGCCTCCTAGAGAAACACATTGGATGCAGCATTTTTTTTTTTCCTCTGGTGCTCAGTTTCCTTGTTTGTTTTTGTTGAGACAGAGTCTCACTCTGCCACCCTGGGTAGAGTACAGTGGTGTCATTGTAGCTCCCTGCAACCTCCAACCCCTGGGCTCTAAGTGATCCTTCTGCCTCAGCCTCCTAGGTAGCTGGGACTACAGGCGCCCACTGCAATGCCTGGCTGGGTTTGTTTTGTTTTCCTTTTCTTTTCTTTTTGGTAGAGACAGGGTCTCGCTCTTGCTCAGGCTGGTCTCGAACTCCTGAGCTCAAGCGATCCTCCCGCCTTAGTCTCTCAGAGTGCTAGGATTACAGGCGTGAGCCACCACGCCCAGCCCGGATGCAACATAGAGAAAGACCTTAGAGACCATTAGGACCAAAGCCCTTGCTGTGCTGAGAGGGAAACAAGGTCATGAAGTGATTAACTTGCTGAAGTAACTCAGCTAGAACTGGAACCCAGGGCTCAGAGCACTGACCCTCCCAAGGTGTGCTGCATTGCCTAAGATCCCACCCTATCAATTTCCCCTCCTGAATTAGTAAGCCCTGACCCCACCAATATATAATTAGATGTCCATGCCTCATGCTCCTAGGCACACTGCCCTTCCTCTCTCGTGCCGTCTTATCCCGTCCTCCCAGCAGACCCTCTTGTAAGCCCCACTGGGGTAAAGGACAGGTATTACTTGCCATCATATCCCAGAATCCAATCTAGCACATTGGTGAGCTCTTAATAAATACTTTTTGAGAAAATGAACAAATGAATGAATGAATGATAAATACCTCCTTAAAGAACATTGCAAGTATAACTACGCGGTGCTTGGTATAACTGCTGTTTTCCTCCTCAATGCTAGCTGACATAAGGCTCATGGAAGAAACAGGCTAATTGTTTGGAGAGAGGGAACAAATCCACACTAGCATCTTGAGGTGGGCAGGTTGAGGCAGGAACCCCCGTGGGTGTGTAAGTCTGGAGCACCTGGCTCAGACAGGGAAAGGTAAGTGAAAGGACGTGCAAGGGCACCTGAGACCCCCACAGAAACTCTGTCGGGCCCACGATTCCGTACAAGAGTCACCAGATCTGCCAAACCAGGGCCAATCTCCCCGCGGACAGGCAGGTGTTTTCAACCAGGCACTTTTCTGCGCTTGCCCGTGCCTTTCTCCTTCACCAGCACAACTGCTGAGCCATTCGTTTTCCTTCAGCATGAAGGGAGCATGCCAAGAACTTCCTGTAGCCCATGAGTCATGGTCACTGGGCACAGGACATCTCCCGAGGGAGACGGGAACTGCAAGAGGGCAAGCTCTGCCAGAGAATGTCCTGACCGAGAAGCAGCACCCAGGAAAGGCCAGGCAGGGGATGCTGGGATAAGTTGTTCAGGGTGCCATGGCAACCTCATGGGGTGGCCAGGCCTGGAAGAACTCCAAGCAGGCAGAAAACCAGGCACTGACCGGGGCTCAGGCAGCCTGACGTTTGTTCTCAACAGCCTGGGCTTGGCAGGGCTGCTGAGGGAAACAAATGAGAAAATGTACGTGAGATTGTTCTACAAGCCACAAAGCACTGCTACCACCAGTTAAACAAAAGTTAGGCATCAGACTCATGAGACGTAATGTTCCCTGTCTCTCCTTTCTCCTCCCTTTGAGTTCCGTACTCTGGGAAGAACTAACAAGGAGGGGGGAGCACTCAGAATATCTCGATTGTGGAACTGAACTCAGCTGAATCTGCTGTAGGTAGACACAGTCTCTTCACTAATGGGAAGCTTCAAAGACCAGTACCCACAGCGACCAAATGCAGAAATTGCAGCCTGTTCTTTTTGCACACACTTTGAAACATGCCTACCTGTTGTCTTCTTACTTGAGCCAATCAACAAATATTTATTCAGCACCTGCTGTGTGCCAGGAATGTGTTAGACATGTGGTTTCCAGAACTATCCAGAATCTTTTTCTCCCTTAAAACCCAAAAGCATCACCCACCTAACTCTAGCACATCAATATTCTCATCACTGCCCTGAACCGACAGTTTGGGACCTTACTTCCATTTCAAATGTTACTGTTTTCCCAGCTTTCACCACATCACTTTTTGCTTTTGACTCTCTACAGCATCTATTCTCTTTGACTTCTTCCCTTCTGTTTCTCAGACAAGCTGGACTCCCCACACACAAGTGGAGCTAAAAAGATGTCAACAATTGCAGGACACGTCACCCCTGAGGGGCTGATTTCTTCACCTGGAAAATGAGAGTGTTGAAGAAGATAAGGTCTGAGGACCCTTCCAACTCCGTCTTTCTGGGATTCTGAGGTTCTAAGTGGCCGGATCTTCGTTTTTAAATAAGGAAAAGATGCTCGAGGCAGGCAGAAGCACCCAGGTCATGGGCAGAGATCAGAGGATCTAAAACTGTCAAATTGCTGAGTTGCTCTCTACCATGCTCAGTATGTAATAAATGGACTGAATTAATAATTAATAAATAATCATTAATAATGATTATTTTGCCCTTATAATTTTATTTAATTATATATAATTATATATTTAAATATATTTGTATTATTTATAATTAATAAATAACAAGAGACACTATGAACAGTTTATCTATGTCCAGAACAAGAGGAAAACTATTAGGTGAAGATGAAGTGAAAACTATGACGTTTTAAAAGGACCAAGTTTCCTTAAGTAATTATTTTGTTACTAGGTGTTTACCAAAAAGGCCAAGTCTAGCCTGAAATTGGGAATAGGAGTCGTGGATGGCAGCAAGCCAAGGAAGACCAGGCGAGAAGAAGGGTGGATTTCATCCCCCTTAGACAGAACTTTGGCCAGTCGGCATTAATACCTGGCCCTCTGGAAGCCTCTTCAAAAGGTGAACTGTGGTAGCCCAAAACACAACCCACCTCCAACACTCGTGGACCAGGAGAGAAAAAATTGAAACCTAGCCATAGCCTTCTCCACCCTCACAAATCCTCCGAGTGCCACTCTGAGAAGAAAGCATAAAGATACACGTGGAAAAGAGAGAAAATGGTGAGAAAGATTAAGTAGATTTTCATTAACAGGCCAAGGAACTCCCAGAACAAAGAAAATCACACCGCCCTGAAGGAGGTAGTGGAAGACCAGCCCGCCAGCACAAGCTGAGGGGAGCGGACACAGAGGGTTGGCCTAGAGAGGAGAGAGCAGCTGGGCTAAGAGCAATGTTGGGGGAGGCGGCACTCAAAGAAGACGTGAGTTTGCTGTGTATCACGCGGTGCAGCGCCTCTCCTCCATGCCTCGTCCAGGGATTTCAGTAAAGGCTTAAATCTTTTCATAAGGTTCTTTTGAAGTTGGAAGCATATTGCCTTTGATTTTATCCCTTGCTGAGACCGATGCAAAGTCTTCTCCTGATTGCGTTCTGGTGAGCCTTGGAAGAGCACTTTGTGCCTGACATGGCCCCAGACCTCTTATATCCTGGGTTTATAGAACGTGTGCATCAGGGGAGGGCCTTAGGGTTGAAGACAGAGATACTGGTTTCAATTATAATTACATGAAGGGGTTGTTTAGTCTCTGCTTTCTCATTTCGAAAAGATGATAATTTCTAAACTGATATATATATATATATGGTGGTCCTCAAACAGGAGGCCATTGAATCACTCTGAGAAGGCTTTTAAAAGCCCGTACACCCATAAAAAAGAAAAGTACTGATACATGGCACAGTGTGGATGAACCTCAAAAATATCATACTAAGGGAAAGAAGTTAGACACGAAAGACCACATACAATATGATCTCATACAAGGCAAATCTATAGAGATGGATCATAGATTAATATTAATAGTTGCCTAGAGCTGGGGGTGAAAATGGAAAATGATGGTGAATGGGCACAAGGCTTTTTAGAGTGATAGAAATTATTGAAGATAAGATTGTGGTGATGATGGTTATATGACTAATATGAATAACCACTGAATTGTATGCTTAGAATGGGTGAATCTTATGGTATATTAATTATGTCTCAATAAAGCCTTTAAAAAAAGTGCATGTGCCCCTTGTTAACCCCAACTTGAGAGCCTGGTGGGGAAAGAGGGGAATGTGCATTCTGAAAGGATTTCCCCGGTTAGCTCTTCTGCATGCCTTCCCTGCCCCACACAAGAACCACTGATACAAGCCCTTGTTTCTCACAGAGCAGTCCATGGGACAAGAGCATCGGCCATCCCTTGGGAGCTTGTTGGAAATTCAGATTCTGAGGCCCCGCCGCAGAACTGTGATCTGTGGTTGGAGTTGGTGAGCACATTAAAGTTTGAGGAGCACTCCTCTAGAACATTCTGCAAACAGTGAGAGCCATGCCCTCCCAGGGTCTTCCTCTTGTCATGTCCTCATTGTTTATGAATCCAACATTTGATAGGCGTCCTTTCTCTGAGAACATTCTTGCCTTCCCCAAATCAGGTAATAGGAAAAAAAAATCAAATAGCTTCTTTTCAAATGAAGGTCATTTGTTATTTGTTATAAACAACGCTAATCAGTGTTGCCTGCCTGCCTTAACCATATGTTTATGTGTGGCTGCACCCAAGAGTGAAATTCCAGGCATCTGAGGAACGTAGCTCTCACTCCCTTTCTGGATGAACATTGGAGAATCCAAATGCCCATTACTGTAACTGAGGGGCCTCCCCACAATCTGTCGTGTTGGTGAGCTGCCCCCACTAATATTTCTCTCAGTGATCCTTCTTAGCACAAATATCATATGGTTGGCATTGTGCACTGGAAAACAACCTAAACATGAGCAACACTTCCATATTGTGATGTTGCAAAGCAAATAATTGAGCAGAGGCCTTATTCCTAATTGGTCTGGCACTGGCCTGGAGGACAAGCAGAAATTATGTCTTAGAAGCTGCTTTGGGGACTGTTCATTGCAGAAGCTAAAAGCTGTCCCATTCCTCAAAAGATACTGGCACTAAACATTAACCTCAGGTACCTACATGACAGAGAATTTTCTTTGCAATTTTTACTCTGAGACTGTAAACAGTGACTAAGCTGTTTGTATTGGAAACGTTATCACTCACTTTGCCATTGAGATCACCCTGTCGAGAAGGTAAAGGTCAGAGGCTTGTGGATCCTTTCAACTTGGCCCAGAGATAGAGTTCACGTTACAGCTGGTCAGAACCAGACACACCTGGAACAATCCCCTTAACCAAACACAATGCAGGTGGGGGCCCATCGCACCACTTGGCAGGTCATGAGAGTCTCCTCTGAGGAACTCAGAAAAGAAGTGTTTAATATTTTGTTTTTTGGGGAAATTAAATGTTAGCATGATGGAGGAAGAAAAGGAACCTTATTGGGATAAGTAGGTGCTGATTATAGAAAGGTGAGGAGAGAACAGATTGCATTTGGCAGCAAGAGAAGAAACGATTATACATGTCAAGGTTAAAGAAAAAAATCTCTTCTGTTCAAAGTGAGGATTTGCTTTGGAACCTAAAGGGAGGTGACTGCCTGGGTAGAAAGGAGAGAACGTTATGAACTTAGAGTAGAGAACGAATGTGGTATGTTTGATCCTAGCTGAAGTGAAGAGTTAACGTTGGAAATAATGAGAGAGAAGCGGGAGCAGACTGAGGAGTTTGGTTTTTTGTCTTCTGACTATGACGACATGAAAATTTTTATCTTGCGGTTCAACATCACTCAACAAGGAGTGGCTACCTGGAACACCGTGTCATGTCAAGGATTCTAAGGCAGTGTATATAGGCTTTTGAGAAAAAGTTAGAACTGTCTGACCTGGGAGCTGAATGGTGGTCCACAGCCTTCATATCTGCTGACTTCGTTCTATAGAGAAGAAGAACCATTAGAAGTTCAAAAGCAAACTAACTCTACTAAACAGACAGGTAGTGTGGCTATCAACATGCCTATTACAAGAGATAAAATTTGCCCCTAAATATTTACATTTCAAAACTTGTGCTGAAGAAAAGATGCAATAAGAATTGCATCTTGAATTTAACTTATTTATTGACTCATTCAACAAACATCTTTGTGTGCCTACCAGAAGCTCAGCACCAGGGATAAAAGATGGCGAGACAAATTGCTTCCGAGCTCCAAGAGTTCCCAATCTAGTAAGGGAGACAGGTAAGTATACTGACAACCAGAGCCTCAGAGGAGTAAGCTGAGGATCCTGGGGCAGACTGAAAAATGGTCCCCAAAAGATATCCACATCCCAATGCCTGCAATCTGTGAGTGTTACCTTATATGGCAAAAAGGGGTCTTTGTAGATGTGATTAAGCTAGAGATCTTGAGATAGGAGATTATCCTGGATGACCAGGGTGGGCCCTAAATGCAATCACATATGTCCTTATGAAAGGGAAGCAGAGGGAGATTTGGCACAGAAGAAGATAAGGCAAGGTGACCACACAGGCAGAGAATGGAGTGGTGTGACCACAACGCACAGGCCCAGGAATTCTGGCAGCCACCAGGAACTGGAAGCTGGAAAATGAAGGGATCGGATTCTCTCTTCAAGTCTCTAGAAAGAGCATGGTCTTGCCAATACCTTGATTTCAGCTCTGTGATACTGAGGTGAGACTTCTAGTCTCTAGGATTGTGACAGTATAGATTTCCATTGTTTTAATCAACAAAATTTTTGATAATGTGTTACAACAGCCATCAGAAACTATTAATAACACAGAGACTCTTGAGAGCTCATGAGACAGTGACTCATTCAGGGTTCTGGGGTCAAGTTTGGGAAGTTCTGACAAAAAAAGGTTTTTTGGGAGTTAGGCAAAAAAAAGCTGTGGGGAAGGGGGCTTCAATATGGGGCTTGGAGGAACTAGAAGGGCTGAAGGAACAGGCCCATAAAATGAGGAGGACCCCAGAAGGCTCGAAATGCCAAACGGAAGGAATAGTTGTTCCATGAAGCAGCTACCTCTGCCACTGGGAAAAAGAAATGAATTCTAGTCATCTCTCTTGTCTTTGTGTCACTCACTCATGATCGAAAATTCCAGAAAGTAGAGTGTGATTGGATGAGACCTGGCCTGCTAGGAAGTAGGAGAGAAAGCACGTCCCCCTCTTCAGCTTCCTCCTCTTGGGAAGAGGAGTAAGTGACCCCACACACACTACACATAAAGGAATTCTTCCCCAAACAACAATAATAACAATAAAAGCACATATGCACACCAGGAGACACCTAATCCAGTCTTGGGAGGCTTTTGGGGGACATTGATATTTGAGCTGGAGCCTAAAGAACCAGAATTCTGGTTCTGTCCAGTTGAATTATCCCACACTCATGCACACATGGAAAGCCCAACTATGTTACCATCTCAGCTGACCAACATGCATATCAGCCCCCTCTCCAATTTTCACATCTCATCACTTCACTCCTGACCACAAAGTGTGAAATCATCCAAAGAGATTTGAGAAGAAAAAATGAAAATGGGGTTGAAACAAAAAGATACCACATATGACCCTTCTGGTCTTCCCTCTACCTATGTTCTTAACTTGGAGTCCCCCATCCATCACGGGCACCAAGAGCAAACAGTGCCATTGCTGCAATTAGTGAAATGTGTATTATATTGCTTAGCAACCCCACTCTGTTTGTGTGACTAACTCTTTGACTGGACACACATAACTTTGGCTCTCTGGAGAATATAACCAAGTCACAATGCTACTTTTATGAGATAAGGGGAAAATAAAAACACATCTACCTACATGGTTGCCTGTAGCTCCTGAAATGAAGCAGAGCTCTAAGACCTTCAAGGTGAGATGACTCAGAAGACTGAAGGGTGGATAATGAGGATGAATGGGAAAGGCAAGTTTCAAGAATAGGGTAGAAATAAACCCTGATGTCTTCCTTCCAAAGAGGTGGAGAAGATCCAGTCCAGGGGGTCTCTGTCAGCTGGGCACCAGTGTAAGTCTGAGACAGTGAAGTTAGTAGGATTTATGTTAGACACAACCCCTCGCCATTGTTCTTAAATTGAGCCTTTGTACTCAGATGTTTCCTGGAAAGAACATAATACTCAAGATTAAAAGCAAATTTACTAAACATTTAGCTAAAGCATACTCCAACTATTTATAGATAGCCTACATTGCTAGGGCGATGAATAAGTCTATTAGCAAGCAATGCCACTTAGACCATGGGAATCTGCCATCACTTCCCGCCACGGGCTGCCCCTCAGAGTCTTGGTCCATCTCTCCCTTGCCCTGACACTTTCTTGTCCCATTATCAGAGAAAGAAGTGAAATGACAGTCCTGCCACTTGGAAGCTGTGTGCCCTGAATAACTCTCAGAGTCCCAGATTCCTTACCTGTAAACTGGGCAAAATCATGGTACTTCAATAGGGTTGTCCTAAAAATTTAATGAGATACTATAAATAAGCACTTATCACTTATGTGCCTGGCACGTAAGAAACATTCAATAAATGGTAACTACTTTGTGTCAGGTTAGAATCCCAGCTAGACCACTTACCCCCGTTGACCTTACCCAAACTACTTCACCTATCTAAGCTTCCATTTCCTCCTCTGTACAATAGTGATAACATGTCTATATTACAAAATTCTTGAGACTATTAAATGAGATCATATATACAATAGAGTCTGGCACAGAATGGGTATTCAATTAATATGCATTAATTAGCAGGAACAACTTTTCCGTTTCTACCCATTGTTCCCTCTCCTTTGGGTTAAGCTAATGCTTAGATTGTTAGGGTTCTCTGGCTCTTTTCTCCAAAAAAGACAAATTTCTCTAAGTTACTAATACCTTTTTTTTCTTTTGAGACAGAGTCTCACTCTGTCACCTGGGCTAGAGTGTAGTGGTGTCATCATAGCTCACTGCAGCCTCAAACTCCTGGGCTCAAGCAATTCTCCTGCCTCAGCCTCCCGAGTAGGTGGGACTGCAGGTGTGTGCCACCACACTCAGCTAATTTTTTCTATTTTTTATAGAGAACAGGATCTCGCTCTTTCTCAGGCTGGTCTCAAACTCCTGACCTCAAACAATCCTCCTGCCTCGGCCTCCCAGAGTGCTAGGATTACAGGCGCCAGCCACTGCATGTGGTCTAAGACTTTTCAAAACAACTTCAGGAGAGAGATCATCTCTTCTATAGCTTAGTGTGCTGGCACAAAATAGACACAAAATAAAATTGAATTAAAAAAAATTATCCTCTGTCTCTAACTTCTTGCTTTGTACCATTTCCCAGGAGCTCCCTACTCTACCTCATACTATTTCTTCAGAACCTTATTTATTGGTTTGATGAGATAGAGAGTAAACTCAGAAGGCATAATATTGACAACAAAGATTAAATTCTGAAAATTATAAATTGTTTCCTGTGATCAGGATTAAGGGAATATTTTTTTAAATGTCTTTCTTTAAACTGGTTAAGTAGCTACTTAAACCATTATGTGAAGTTCTTGCGGTTGGGGTAGGGAGTGTGTCATGCACTTCAAAAAGTACATAAGTGGATCCATCAAAGTTGGGAAAAAAACATTAAAACTTCGATTCAATTAGTACAGTAGTAAATGTATATAGTTCATAAATAAATTCTATACATTGGGACACACGCCTAAAAATAATAATGGAGTCATACCTTACACTGGGAAGACAGTCATGACCAAGCTTTTAACCAAATAAAATTGGCCTTACAATATTCCCCGGCTTTCAGACAAATTACACTAAATCTTTTTCCTTGTTCATTCAAGAACATAACAATCAGGCATTAGGAATTCTTACCCAAGAACATGGGGGAAAGTACAGGCTCATTGCATATCATAGCCTGCAATTAGACCCAGTAGCTAAGGCACATCCTGATTGTTTAAAAGCAGTAGCAGCAGCCACCGAGTTGGTAGAAGTTTCTTCTGAGCTGGTTTTAGGACATGAACTTAAATTGCAATCCCACATGCTGTGAAAAGTCTATTAAATTCCAACCAAATTTGGCATTATTCAGCAAATAGACTAACATCTTATGAAATTCTTCCCATCTCCTAATCTTTATCTAAAACGCTGCAACCTGCTTAACCCTGCTACTCTATTACCTCTAATTAACAATGAAGACCACGATTGTGTAAGTGTATTATTGGAAATAGTACCCCCCCCCCGCCACGTTGATTAATGAGATACTCCACTGAATGATCCTGAGTTAACACCTTTTTTTTGATGGGTCCTATGCCAAAAACTCAGAAGGAAAAAAATTCAGGAGGATATGCTGTTACAACTCAAAATGAGCTAACAGAGAAGGGAATTCCTCCCCAATTCAAGTCAGCTCAACCTATGGAGTTTTTTGCTCTCACTGAAGCTTGTCATATAGCTAAGGACAATTCAGTAAATATTGATACAGATAATATATATGCTT
Organism: Avahi laniger; assembly: GCA_963575035.1. Lineage (NCBI taxonomy): Eukaryota > Metazoa > Chordata > Mammalia > Primates > Indriidae > Avahi > Avahi laniger. Next base: position 196 of record CAUYSK010041672.1, on the reverse strand, counting down.
TTGGAGTAGTCAATAATTTCAGCATTTTATGGAAATGAGAATTTCTTACTTCTAATGGGACCCCTATCAAAAATGGACTTCAAATAGATGAACTCCTTTCTGCTAACCTGTTACAATCACAGACTTTCCATCATTAAGATTGAATCTTGGCTGGGCGCGGTGATTCACGCCTGTAATCCTAGCACTCTGGGAGGCC